>DF243857.1:0-33716 GCA_000507305.1 Breviolum minutum Mf 1.05b.01 | reverse complement strand
ATGGAAAACTCGATCCTGATGGGATGCTGGCACCCCCCAACCTTCTTCTGGTCCTCTTACCCAATGCTGTAGGTCCTCCTGCTTGGTATAGTCCACGTTGAACTCCTCAGGAACTTCCCAAAACCTCACTCTCTGTTCTCCTCCAGCCTTCGAAGTCGCGGCCTCTTCTTTTCCTTCGTCACTGGGTGCACCAGTTGCATCCCCTGCTCGCCTGGCTGTTTTGCCCGTTTTCTCCTGGCGGTCTTTCAGGATTTCTGCCCTGAACTGCTTGATCTTCTCCTCAGCTGTCTCCTTTGTCTCTGCCCGCATCCTCTTCAGTCCTCCTCTTCTCACCAACTGCATTCGAACACATGGGTCGAGCTGCTCGAACTGGCCTTTGAGAGCTTTGTGCGCTCTCTGACAACCAGCGACGTTGCACCCTTGATGAGTAAGAAAAGACCAGCAAAGCAAAGTGCCCTTCTCATCGACCGGAGCCCTTTCACGCGCCCGGTTCACTTCCTCCTGTGACAGCTTGGGTCCAAGCAACTTGGGCTTCACATCCTTCTCAACACTCGCGGCTCCTCCGGCTGCTCCTGCTGCTTGCCCTTGTCCTCTTGCTCTTCCTCCTTCCCAGGTAAGCCTCCACAACGTTCTGTCTTGCTTGCGGGCTATCCTGGGCTCAAGCTCTGTCTTGAACCATCCTTCCGGGTTGGTCACGTCAAAAGTGCTCGGCAAAGACAACCACGCTTGGCCTTCTGGTCCAGGTAGTAGGGCGTAGAAACGGATTTCCTGCAACGAAAGGGTCTCTCTCTTGGCCTCCTTCTTCAGGGAACGTAAGACATCCTTAAGCTCCTCAAAAAAGCGCCAATGCAACTCCTCCCATACGTCCATGATCACATTCAAAGGCCACTGGTGGGGGCTACCGTGATGCCACTGCACCAGCGTAGCTAGTGCAAACTCCCGTACTTCTCCCCATTCGGACCCATAGACCAATTTCCATATCTCGTTCTGCCTCCGAGCTCTTGACTCCCAATCCTCAATCCTGGTAGGTTGTGCAGGTCGTTGTTCACTACCTGACTTTGCCTGCTTCTCCAAAGTGAAAGCGTCCAACTCGGCATCGCTGTAGTGGATGAAGTCGGCAGCCGAAAGGGTGTGTTTCTCATGCGCACCCCAATACGGGCCGGCTATCCCGATAGCCAATCGGGTTGTAACCTTCTGCCGGAAACCCAAGCCTCGAAGCTTAGTAGCAGCTCCACTTTGTGCGGAGAGCAATCCATTTGCCAATCCTGCTCCAACTTCACCTGGACAAACGGCTACGTGGTATTGATCACACGCACGAGCCAAGAAGACCAGCTCCTCAGACTGTCTGTTCAAGCCACGCATAGTGCCTGCTGGGTGCTGTCCACTGTCGTGCTGGGCCTTGACCAAGGATGCCAACTCTGCTGTCTGGTGCTGGATTGCCTGTGCCAAGGTGGCCATCGAGTCTCCTCCACTCGTGACTGCCCCCGCCTTCCTGTCCTCAACCTTCGCTCTTCCAAACACACTCGGGGCTGCTATCCTCATAGGGGGTCCTGGGCTCTCCCTTACCTGGCTTCCCAAGCCTGGTGGATCCACAGGTCTGGGCGGTGTCTCCGAAATCACACTCCAAGACCTCGACGGCATGCCCTCACTGCTGAAACTCGGCTCCTCGATCTCCTCAAAGTCTCCCTTCCACTTGTTCAGAAACTTGGTCAAACCTTTCTGGCCCTTGGACTGTTCAAGCGAAGCTAGACCATGCATGTAGTGCTCTCGCCATCTCGGTCGTAGTCACGCCATACTTCTCACAGATGCCCTTCCGAATCTGGTCCTCTCCTATGTTCAAGGCCTTTCCGTCGGTGTAGCGCTCGAAGAACTCCTCTAACCAGTTGGGCTTGTCCTCCACGTCGGGCGAGTCCAACATTCCAAGCTTCGCCAGACTCCTGTGCACTGACGACTTCGGTGTGTTCCCGGGGGACCTTGAAGAGTGACGCCTCTTCCTCGCTCCTTCTTCCGCAGCCTCTCTGGTAGGGATTGAACTCCTCAAATCCCTGATCTCCTCGAGCAAGGTCTGCATCTCGCCTCCTCGAAGTCGTCCACGGTCTCTCTCATCCTCTTCTTCTCCAGGTAGTTCACCTCCTTCTCCTGACTGGAAACTCGGCCTCCTCTCTCGCGATCGTGAACGGCTTGGTCTTGCCGAAGGTGCTGAACGTTCTGCATCATGCTGAGTACACACACGCATGCCCCCGTTGGAAACTTTACCAACCCTCTTACAACCAACCATTGAACACTTATCAACACTTCGTTTACTCAAGTACTTAGAAGCATGAGCGGGACATAACACTACGGAATCGTCCTGTCCAAACTGGTCTTCTAAGAGAAGTGCAACGTGTTCCGTTGCGGGTTGCTTACATGGCCGGTCGCTCAGTAGTTCTTCTCCCTGATCGTTGATCCAACGAATCTTGAAGGCGACACAGACGTGCTCCTCCGCCTCAGATTCAGAACCGTAGTCAGCCAGTTTCTGCCCCACCTTTTGCGAACCCTTCCAAATCCATGCCCACATGGTCTGTCCAGCGTCCCGTGCTCCGGCAGCAGCAAGCTGTAGCTGAAAACGTTCAGGGTTGAATTGTTTGGCCAACCCATAGATCTTAAAGTGCTGACCCTCTTCTCCACAGGAATGGTTCCTGCACAGGTGCACCTTGTCAAAACCAGCCAACTCGCCCATCAAAGAAGGAGTCCCTCGAAGGGTGTCAGCCTCAATGCCCACATGAAGGCCGCTGGACCGAATCGTCTGTGATTCACTCCCGACCTTGAAAACCACCACGTCGTTGTTCCTCTTGAGAACCACCCATTTGTCGACTCCTGATGCATACTTGAAGCGGCGAAGTTCACTCGTCTCTGGCAGCGACCCCGTTCCCGGTCCAAAGTATTCCGCGTCAACCGACTCCGGTGTGCCTCCCAAGGCTCGTTGAACTCGGAAAACAACCGAACCCACGATTTTCATAGACTTTCGCAGGATCCACGTGGTGGTCATAATGATGGCCACAANCACAATCAATGAAATCACCGGCCAGCAGAAAGCCCAAATGTAGTGAGCGACGATAGAGATGGCCACCAAAATCGCCACCTGCACCATACGCCTGCACCCTGTTCGGACGTCTGCCCACGCTGACCCGAAAAGCCCCCAGCCAACCAACCCAACGACACCATCGCAGATTAGCCAAACCCCACGTTCGGAACTCTGCTCAGCGAAAGCCTTCCACCGTTCACTGGTGGCCCTGGCACTGCTTTGAAGCTCCTCATAGTAGGCAACGCCCGTAGGGAAATTGCGGCCAATCCACTCCTTGTAAGGATCAGGTGGTAGGCTCTCATCGGTGTGGTTACCCCACCACCAACCATCATGGCCACAAGCCAAGGTTAAGACTAGGACGCCACGCAACATCTTGGCAGCGCCTACCTACTCAAACCCCTGGCTCTTCAAATTCTTGAGCCGCGACGTTTCCCACTCATGCTTCTGAAAGTAACACTTATTACTAAGTTCCAATTAAAAACGGGTTTGTTTTGGGTCCAATGGCTTGCTCGTGCTGTCAATCTAAGGTTCAAAAACGGTTGGCTGGCAGACTGGGCTGACTACAATAGTCTCCTGCTTGGTTTTACGGATTTTTACGGATATCTTTTCTGCATCAGAACTAGGACAGGACCTTAAAGGACTTGACTCCAGTGACCCTTATGTTGGCGCTCGCACGATCCTACAAGCACCTGAGGCAGTGTATTCTATGGAGGTTCCAATCGATATGGAATGGGGGCAGGTCCAGACATGACATGGTGCTCTGGTGCTACGTACTTCGCCGACAAGCACTCTGGATGCAAAGAAGTCGTTTAAGGCCGCCTAGGTTCAGTTCCTGCAGTTGGGGATTCATTGCAACCTGTCGGATCGCTTGTAATGATCTGTCCCTACAAAGGTACACTATGGATCCAAAGAAAGCAAGATGTCGCACCTGGAGTCCTTACTCCGTTGCTGGCTGGCTTCCTGCGGCCCCTGAGATAATTCAGGAACCGACAACTCGATCCGTTAGGGTGAAAGAATGCTTTTGGGAATGGGATGAGGAGTTAGGATGGGGGGTTTTGACTTTGCCTCCAAAGCCAGCAGTAGTGTCAGTGGATGTCAGTAGTGATGGCTGTCACCGGAATATGTCCTGGCCCTGTCATTCTTAAGACTTGCTGGCGTGATTGTTATACTGTGTTTGTAGATCATACTTTTTGATGCTATGTAATATGTAATACCGTATGTAATATGTAATACTGTATTGACATAGTATATATCAGGTGATATCATATGAAATGTATTTCGCTTATGTTAATCTATCTAGTAGGTTGATGTAAATTGTAGTAAAGAATAGTAAAGATCTGCAAACATATGGAACAATCATATATGAGCTCTGGGGACAAGCGTATGTAAATTGCAACAAAATCCATTGAAGGTGACGAGTACCAGAAACAGCAGCATGATTCAGCACACTCCCTTGACCAGGGACACTTGCTTGAGATGCTTTGGACCGGAGAGGCTGTCTTGAACTATCCTGGAACGGACTTCCATATTTTGTGGCGCAAGGCCGCGGCAAGGATTGCAGATTCCTTTTATGACTCATGATTGCCAGTATCATATATTATCATGACGTCATCGTGGTCATCATCGTCATCATCATCATCATCATCATCATCATCATCCTCGTCGTCCTCGTCGTCGTCCTCGTCGTCGTCATCATCATCATCATCATCATCATCATCATCTGTCCGTTTATATATGTTCTTTTCCGTCTCGGCTGTTCGAGTCCATTTTCTTCTTGTTTGTAATGTTTGTTTGCTTGCTTGCTTGGTTGGTTGGTGGTTGTTGGTAGAGTGTTGGTTGGTGGTCGTTGTTACTATTATGCTATGATTAGGTGTTGTTGTTGCTGGTGGTTCTGGTGCTGGCGCTGGTGCTCGTTGCCGTTGTGGTTGTGGCCATGGTCGTTGTTGTGCAGTGGTGGTCGTGGTTGTGCTTGTGGTGGTGAAGCTGATGGGATAGTTCCGTCTTCATATAATTGTACGTAGTGCTGTGCGCCTGTCACATCCTGTCACCATATCCAAGATTCAAGATCATTTCGATGTTCTCTCACCTTTGGACGGCAGTCGCTGATCGACCCAGCAATGAACTGGAGCTCATACGTGACCACGATTGACATTGCTGGTGAACTCTTCGGGCTCAGCACGCTATTTTTGGGAGTTGACTTCTACAGTCGCTTGATGTGGCAGAAAATTTGAAGTTGCCAAACTGGAAGGGACAATGGGACGGGAAGGGCTTCCAGCACCCGTCAAGTTGCCTTGCCTCATACTATATTCCAGCATGACCTTAATCCTTCCTGCATGGTGTCACGCTTTAGAAGTAAGAATATTTCCAAGGACTTTGATTGCCCTGCCTGTTCCTCTCTAGATTACCCATGCAGTGGAAGTAATTGGTTTCAACTTGCAAGTTTTGAAACAATGAAAAACACCGTTTGTAAATACCACTATTTGTTATCCAAAGTTTAAAAATATATGTTTCACAAAAAAATCAAAAACGCAAAACCAGAATCTGGTCCTACATATCCACATCTTGCAAACAAAATTGAACACGTTGTGCAAAAAATCTCACCACCGAAAAAGTATTGAAAACGCGCAAGCCAAATAATAGAATATGTATCTCAATGCATTTAAACCCGCACAGGCCCAAGATTCCCAAGACTGCCAAAAATTTTAACAGTATATGATATGAATGATATGTATTTTCATTCATTATTTGTACTCGGTATATTTTGTATTAGACTTTGATGTCTTAATATTCTACAGTCTTTTTGCAATGATTTCGTGCAGCATTGTACATTTCCATTTCCTTCTGTTGATGTCTAGCGAAGACCATCTCTGTGACCAGCTCCGGCTCATCCAACTAAGGGCAAAACACAAATCATTTCACCTCGAAGCATGGCTTCTCGCCGATCTTGGAGCCTCATGACACTGCCACTAGCAACAACGCCACTGCCTCTTTGTACGTGAAAGGGGCTCGGCGCGGAATCTGATTCAGATAGTCTTTTTGAATAGATTCAAAAAGGAGTATTGATATATATTTTCATACTCATATCGATGGCTAAGTACTACAAAGTACTACTCCAGTAGGTCTTTTGCTGTGCTGGCTTTGCTAGCACTCAGTTTGCTAAAACGCAATCTGGTCGATGATGTCAAATTCAGATGCAGTGCAGACTTCGATGGTAAAAGCGAGCGAACCGAGTCGCTAGAATCTGCTCTTTAAAGTCTCAATTTCTCAGCATTGCCCTCGCATTCCGATGTCAGTAACAAGTCTCATTGGTACACAGTTCCATACGAGAGATGAAGAGAGAGAGAGAGAGAGAGAGAGAGAAAGCGCACAAAAGAGTGGTCTCCATGAGTCCCAAGTCATCAAAGCTCCAAGTCCACAAACCAGGGCACAAGATCCGTTTGATTTCCGAATTTCCAAATATTCGTTGTGGCTTCCGAAAAACTTGCCAGCAATGAACAATTCGGAGCCTTGTCGAGGCAATGTATCTCTTGGTAGCCTGCCATGCTGCTGGCAAGTGGTGGCATTCAAGGGGTGAGTATTGCGGAAATAGACATAAACACTCGACGAGCAAAGTATGATCAGCGTCAACAAAATGCCGAGCGAGGAAGTGTTTTAAAAACAATGCAACAATTATGTGCAAACAGCTCAAGGAAAGATTCCTGACTGAAGAGGCTAACTATTGTACTTTTCAAAGCCGCAAGACATTGTATCTAAGTCGACCATTGAATCATCATAGTCATACTCTGTCGGCAAGCATTGAAATTGATACAGTGAGTTCATTTTTTCCCAGGTAGCGATAGCTATTAGGGGTTCTTACTTCCCACAAAGGAGGTGCTTGGTGCCATGTTTGCATCTTTGGGAGCTGTTCGCTTGCTGCAAGGGAGGTGGTTGGTGATCTTTGCGTGCTGTTCTGGGTGCTGTTTTGAGAAGCCGCAGTTGACAACCAAAAGCATGAGGAATTACAAATTAAATTTGGTAGCTGCAAATCTGGGACACAAAGCAAAGCCACTGTTGGTGGCGTTTGTTCTGATGGTGAAACGACAGGTTTGGAGACGGGTCTGCAAAAGGAATCGAAACAAAAAATCAAGATTGACAAGTATTGCTTTTTAGTGCAGACCGCTGGTGGCCGGTTTTCACCATTTGAATTCCCACCCCCAAAGCAACGCCGCGTTTCGCTTTGGAAACATCAGGTCATCCAAGCAACGCAGTTGGTTCAGTGTTGATTAATTGCGGAATCATGTGGCGCGCGCCGTCCGATCTGAGGGCTATTTTTCGTTTTGGGAGGCCCAGTGGAAACATTTCCCTCATTGAAACAACCTTCAAAACAAAAAGATCACTATGGCCATCTATGCAGTGTGAACCTGAATGAATCCTGAATGATTGGCGCAAACCATTCATCAGTAGCGCACAGGAAAAAGATGGAGCCAATGCACTGCTTGCCCTTAAGCCTAAAGATGCCTTAAGCACTTGATATACAAACATGATCAAACATGCACATTGAGCTTTTAAGCATGAAGCCACCAGACTCTTAGAATCAGACGTTTATTTACCCGTTCAAACAAATGAAGATTACCATTAGACAAATTGACAGTGCGTGACATCGATGGTTCAAAAGCTTTCATAGTTGTTGGAGGAAACATGCATGTCCAGTGTTTGCAGGAGCCTAAGCACCGTAAAGGTTGCTCTTTTGCACAGGTCCTGTCCGCAACAGGTGGCCCAAGGGCTCTGCCCAGCATAGACAGCGCAGCCCGCGCTCCGCGCTTGCCGTTTGCAATACCGCTGCGGCTGTACTTGAAAGCACGATGACTGTTCGTCAGGGCCTCATTTGCTTTCAAAATGTATGTATTTGTATGTAATATATAGTGCAGTGCAATCGATTCGTATACACCACTTTTGAAGTTCAATGTGTTCCATGATGTTCTATGACCTCCTGCGATTCTGATTCTGATTCATCACAATGTATATCAGATGCTTTTCATGTTTCCAGCTGCTTTTTTTGAAGGCACCCATTTGCCCAAGTTGCTCGGGCTGTTGGTAGTGCGCTTCATATGTGCTGAGTGTCTTTCAGTTGCAATGGGCAAGAGTCACAATCTCGCTGGACTGCTTGGTATTGTAGCCAGTATTTGGAGGGCTAAGTATGATTAAATATGTCAGACGAGTTCAACGTTTGGCGATTGTGCTACTGCTACATTTTGCTGGGCTAAAAACGCTTGGGAGACATAGTCATTGGCGAAAATCGGAATAGAGGTTCTTCGAGTTGGATATGTGGTTTGCCATGTGCCATTTGACTAAAGTCTTTCCACCATTGTTCCCTTAGGCAAGGTGTTACTGGTCAAAAGGTTTTCAAAGGAGTCCAGGTCTCCAACGTTTATAAGCATTTTGCTGCTTCTACACATGCCTCTATGCATGTAGATTCACATTTGCATATTGCAAACATACATAGATTCTAGATCCCCTTTATTGCCGAGAGGCTGGAAAGTAGTTGAAGTTAGGGTTGGGTCTTGACGGTCTTAGCCAGGAACTCCACGACCGAGTTTGGATGGGGGAGTGGCAGGTGTCAGAAATTGGAAGAACTTGGACTCATGACTTTTCATGCCATGCTGGTCAACCTTTGTCCTGTTCCAAGAGCTTTCCAGCATTTTCCATCTGAGACAAGCTCCTGTGACTTCCAAGGCAAGGTGCAGTCAGGCACGCTGACCTTTGGAGGGCCGAATGGCACTGAGGATAGTCAGTGGAAATTCCTCAGCAGCTCTGATTGCGTATTTTTCAGTCCTCTTTTGCGATGGAAACGGGGTTTTTAAAAGGGTTTGTAGCTTCAAAATATGATGGCCGGTCTTGGTGAAGCAAATGCTGCTTCTGGCATTGCTTTATGTCCGTGACACTGGGGTGCTCCCCCACTCCGAGGTAAATTTGGCTATGCCCCAGACTTAGCAATTGACATCAATTGACCGTCAAAAGACACATGTGAAGGTGAGCAGGTGAAGATGATATGCCTCGTTATGTGTTCATCTACTTATGATTATGACTCAAGATTGAAGATTACTTTAAGTGAAAATATACACATCATACAGACGGAGATGATACATGCAGGCACGACGCTGTTTTGATTTGCTTTAATTCTTCGCGCGTTGCTTTTGTTGGCAACTTCATTTCGAAAACTGGCTAGTTACCGAGACCGTGTGTATATGATTATATATGTTGTTGTGTCGCATGTTGCCCCCTCCCTTCGGCATGGTTCCGCTGGAAGGTCATCGGCACTGGGCGTTATGAGATCAGGCTGAGGTTGGGCATTCAATTGCAAGGAGATCATGCAGAGCTATATAAATCAGCCCATGAGCAAGATGTCTTGAGGCTTCGAGATGTCCTGGACAAGGATCAGGCCAGGAAGCAGAGACATCAGAGAGGTTCGAAAAAGACAGCATTTCGAATGAAGAAAGGGACGGAGATCGCTCCTTTGCGCCATAAATATCATATGTTGTATCATAGTATCTCAAAATATTATATATTTGAAGACATTTTGTATTATAACTACATTTATATATATAATGTTTTTTGTTATACATGATATTATGAAATTATAATATCATATCAATATATTTGAGATATGTTGTTGTTATATATTTCTTACTGTGCTCTATTACATTGAAATGCGTATCATTCTTGTTGCGCAGTCCCACCAAGCTATTTCTGGTGGGGCCTTTCTGGTGAGCCATGTAGGGTGATGTGGGTTGCACGGCAGCTATGATCCAGCACCTAATTCCATTCAAGTCACGGTGTCAAACCAGGTTTTGCCCCGGCCAACGCTTGAGATTTTTCTCGATGAAGACTGGCCACAGCATGGTAGCATTCCGGCGTGCCAGCGTTCACAGGTGCGGCCTTGATGCCGCAAAGCAAACGTGCTCTTTCAAAGTCTTCCAAATTCCACATGCACAATCAGCATTTTTTTTGTGTGGGCGGTGTGCGAACACATGAGGCAGCAGACAGTTTGCCATGAAACATCCCTGTGCCATCACTTGGCTAGGATGTTCCAGCGAGAAAGACACATGGAATGCTTTCACCTGGGCAGTTTCTTGCAGGCAATGTGCAGAGGCATGCAGAGTAATGCATGTTTTTTGGGGATAGGGCTCAGAAGATACTCGTACAATAAATGCGTAAACCATAGACTGTAAAATGTAGTTGTTGCTCAGCATGAGAAGTAAGAACGGGAGCAGCAAAACTAGCAGCGGAGAGGAGATAATCAGATAGGAACAGGATTAGAGGCCAGAGAAGGAGTAGTGAGACTGGGTGTCGCTGTTGTTGGTTGTTGATTATTGATGATTTATTGCTATTCTGCTGGTGGTGGTGGTGGTGCTGCTGCTGATGACGACGACGATGATGGTAGTCATGACGTTGACTCTGTTGTTGTTGTTGTTGTTGTTGTTCTTGTTCTTGTTCTTGTTATTGTTCTTGTTCTTGTTCTTGTTCTTGTTCTTGTTCTTGTTCTTGTTCTTGTTCTTGCTGTTGCTGTTGCTGTTGCTACTAGTAGTTGTTGCTGTTATCCATGTTATCATGGAAATTTAACAAGGTACCCGGCCAATGCCATCCCCCCAAGTTCAGGCATTATGAAGGTTTTTTTGGTAACCACCATTGTCACTCATGCAAAGTCTATATGCACTGCTGCCTGCGATCTCCTGGCATTTTGATGCTTCGGGGTGGTCAACATCCCCGCGAGTTGTGTTTGAGGTTTGGTCTCTGGGGACCATGGGAGGTCGGCATGCTGCTACTCGCCTGAAAGCTGGGGGGACATTGAAGGACACATGAAGACAGAGTAGCTGCACACACTCGGAGCTTTGGCATGATGCTTACCATGAAGACACTGCACAGGTACCAGACAGTCCGCTCCCACATTTGGTACTTCGCACCTTTGGCAGCAGGGACGTGCAAAGGGTTCAAACAAACGTGCCTCAATCTGCGAGTTGTGAGTCAAACGAAAGGGAAATGGAATCGAATGGATGAATCGATTCCCAAAAGCTTTGCAACCTTTGGCTTTGGTGAACGCGGTATCACCTAGGCCTTGTCTGATTGCCCAGATGATCTTGCCCGGCGGATGTCCGGAAACAGAACTTTCAGCTGCTGGGCAAGACAAGTTGGAAGTTGCTGAGTCAGGAGTAGCCCACACTCTGAGTTTCAACTTTCTCTTCAACCTCCTACCCGTCGCAATGCAGGGTTAGATAGCACCATGCCTGAGGGTTGAGATTATCGTAGAGTGTCAACTCCTAGGCTACACCATCGATTACGAGATCCGGTGGAGGAGCCGGTCTTTACCTTCAAACCTCAAAAGCCACAGAGTCCCTGGGATCTTTACAGGGCAGAGCAGCATCCTGCATCCCAGTGTTGCGCGGGCAGGCAATTTGACGAGTCAGAGTTGAGTATGGAGATGAGGCTGCAATGAGTGCAGGAAGTATCAGGAAGCACTGGGCGTGTACCTATAACATCCTATTACCTAGCAAGATGACTTCAATGCGTTCAATGGATCTGATTGGCCAGGTACATGCCCGTAGCAACTGTCCTCGTTTTGGTGATTCTGACTGTGATGGCTTGCTGGTTTGCGGCAAAGAGCCAGACGATACGACGAAGCATAGGCCTGAGCATGCTTGGACAGTTTTTTGTGTGCTTCGGAAGGCGTTTGTGTGCGTTTGTGATGGACATGACGGCAAGCAACTTGATTTTGGCCATGATGACCATGACGCCTTGGACAGGAAAACTCCATCCAGTAGTTCGCAGCCTCCTCTTTGCCATGGGACTGCAGTGGGCTTCGCAGGACACTTCTGCGCAAGAAGTCAGCCTTGGAGCTAGTCTTGGACATACGCAGACCCATGTCATGACTTGTCGCGAGTCAACGTGCCTTGACGTGCCTCCTTAGTTGCCTTGGAGGCACTTCACTTGATCCACTTGTTCGCCTACGAAAGAAATGGAGTTGGCCTTAGCAGCTCTTGCTGTGCACTGAGCGCCCCACATTGTGTCACATGCACTGCTCCCAATGTATTTGTTAGGGTTCGAGAAATTTTCAGATAGAATTTGTGGAATTGCATGGAACACCTATGAATGCCTTTAGATATCTTAAGATCCTCAAGTATTTCGACGTATCCTCACTTATGTTGTCATATATGTTAAGCAATCATTGCATTTTGATACATTTTGTATCATTTTGTTTATATGCCTGTGACCACCTGGCCATTTTGAGATACCTTGTGAGGCAATGGCCTGCCACTGGTGGATGGCCTCGCAGAGGTGCTCTTTATGCTCAGTCAGGCACAACAACGCAAGCACGGACAGTACTGGGTTGTTAAGTTGTCCATGAAATTTAATTCACATAATTTTTCTATTAAAAAAAAGATGCAGCATCCGCAGGGGCTTCAGTTTTTGAGGTTTACAGTTTACGTGGGTTTACTTGACTTGATGAAGTCCAAAACACACCAACACAGCATAGGCTTGCTTCAGATTCTTGTGCAAGACGCAGAACTGTGGCCTTAGCAGGTTGGAGCAGCCTCGCTACTGATTGCAATAGCACAGGGCTACAGCTTGGTTAGGTCGAGGCTGAGCGAGGCAGGGCATTATAGAATATTACAGAACTAATTTTCCGGACGAACGCACCTATAAGTTGGGTTGTCCCCCTTCCCAGTAATAGTCAGTAGTTGAAGGGAAAGGTATCACCACCATGACACTAGCGGGCACCGTGAATGTCAGAACTTTTTGAAGTCAGTGTTCCGCAAAGGGTAGCTCGGAAGTTTTCCAACTAAACTTCTTTCGATGATTATTTATAATGTATTTACTTGCCTTATATTGACTATGACTATATCATAGCTACTATCATAGGGTCTATATTGACTACGGCACGGAAAGATAGCAGAAAAAATGCCAGTGCCTTGATCGGGATCTGCCAGGTCGAGCTGCTGGTGCCAGTTGTAGCAGTCGTCACCGTGCTGCACGTCGCTCTTGTAGCAACGGGGAAGTTGCAAGCTGAGGCTGCTGGGATTTTAGGATTTGCGAAGTGATTGATTTGACGTTGGTACCGTTTGGTACTGATTTCTTTGAGAAGCTGTTCCTCGCGCTCCCTGGTGAATGAGAGATCCTGCCAGAAGATCAATAGTTGCCGAACATGCGCATGTGAAAGCCGGTCTTGCACCAGGACTTCAAGTATCACGAAAATGAGGGCCTTGTCGGCTGGATTCTCCTGTCAGTTCGCCTGAGCCTCTTTGCATGGTTTCGCTCTGGAAGCCTGGCTACAGTCGGCATGATCAGAAAATCAAGGAAATGAGATGAAATGAGATACACCGCAGGGAAATAGCTATATATTGCCACAATCTCACAGAAGATTGAGAGGCTCGCGGAAACATAACATTGCATTGCTTTCAAGATAGTGTAAGGCTCCCCACAGTTGAGAAACTTTTCCAAGGAATCCAAATGCTGCGTGCATCAGGCAGCTGCAAATGCATCAAATGTTCAGGTTGAAAGGATTTCCATGAATTTTGACGGGTGACCTAGTTGAGCACTTTTTGTCCCAACTTCATTTCTTGCCGAGCTTAGTGTACTTTTTCTTTTGGCTTTGCAGGTGGTCTGAAGCTGCAAAATTTCCTCGGAATGTTTGATATCGTCGGATCAGCGTACTTCTTGGCCTTCCCTACCATCTTCGTTCTGGTGCAGGCATGCAAACATGACAAAACTGTCTCTGATGACTCCACTTGTTTGCCTCACTTCTGAACTAGCCTGCCCACACTTGGGCTAGATTGGTAATTATATGCTGTATCGGCAAATGGTGTTCGCTGCGTAAAGATGTCTACATGGTCTACATCTTGAGCTGCTTATGTAAATTCGAGAGCCCATGTTCTGATGACCTGCAGTGACCCCACAGCATGAGAGACAGATTTTGTCTTAACACTCTTTGATTCAAGCGTTTTTCCTGTACACACTTTTTGATCATTTTGCATCTTTTTGTCACCAAGCAGACTAAGAGTTGCATATGCCATGGTTGCATTGGTTGCTGGAGTCCCAGGCGTTGGCACCATACCTCCAGCACCCAGTGTTGCAGACAACATTGCTGGTTCGGAGTCCCAGATGCCCGGTGTCTCCGAGTTCGTAGCTTCTGTGTGATTCGCCTTTTGCGTTTGCACTTGCAGGCTATCCAAACAGCTTCGTGGCTGTGGCTGGCAGATCTCTTCCTCTCAAAGAGGAGCCACTACTTTGAGGCATGCGTTGGCAACTGACTTGACTAGGGATTTGAGACATAGAGGGACAGGTCCCCTTGAACCACTTTTTGTCTCATGTTGTAGTAGCTTCAAAGATGCAGCCTTCACACCATGGATACCCCAAGAATTCTACAGAGAATAGGATAATAATTGGACATATATTCTCCAAGTCATTTCTAGATCGTTTTAGCATATAGTTTAATCCCAGGGCGTACCACAGCACTGGGAAAATCAGGGGCAATTTAGAAACAAGGGGAGCTCAGACTTTCTCTTGATGTTCCAAATCTTTCGTTGTGCCAAGATCTCCGAATTGAGTGCCTCGATGCTGCCCGGGGAGCCTTGGCAACATTTACTGCATACTGTTGTACCATAATATAGGTTTTTGGATGGCTGCTAAGGATAATAGCCATGAAAATTCAGTTTTGAGACAGAGGGCATTTTGAACGTCGTATTTCGCTGCAATTTTGTGCCATGTGAAGCCGGTGCGAACTACAGGTTGGATGGAATTGCTATAACCACAAAAAAGTGATGTCACTTGGCTTGTCATTGCCAGCCGCCAGCCTTTGTTTTTTTTAGTTGTCTTTGAGTATTCCTAGCTTCCAAACTTTATATGCATCCCACAAATTCTTGCCATCAAGGTGACTCTGTACTATACATGCAGATAGCGAACTGGGCAGGGCCCCTTGAAATTACGACATTGCACAACAACTGTCTCTTTAGCAAGAACGGCAACCGTTCTCTGCCAATGTTTCGCTGCCAAGCAGCGAACCACCTGTTTCACTGATCATAGACGCCCTCGGCGTTCTGCACCAGGGGGCACCATATTCTAGACGATGCGGCAACACAATGTTTCGCCAATGCAAAGTGTTGTTGCTTCAGAACATGTATTTGTCATTCTCGGAATCCTCAGCACGACACGATTGAAAGCCTTGCCCCAGCTTTCAAAAACTGAATTCAGTATGCAGCGAGAACTCAGGAACAGTCTCCAAACTCAAAGACCATTTGACTCGACATCAAATTCGCCCTTTGCATTCCTATTTGCACATAATTTTGCTTTTACTTCCATTCGTCAGGTTTTTTCATGGGGCTGACCCAGCGGGTTTCTCTAAATTTTGCTCCCTTTGAACGGACATTCCGTGCATTTGAGCGAGCTGCACCGAATTGATTTAGGTCGGATTCTCCGGAACCACATAGACGACGGGAGCCTACGGCTTCTCGCTGAAGCCATTTTGTGCTGGTCTGCAAGCCAATGTTCAAGAAACTGCCTGCTTGAGGTATTAAAAGAAACAAAGCACCCTGATCTTTTGCATTTCTCCTCTAACAGCGCCTCTGGAAAGCTTCGACTCTCTCTTGGCCCATCTGGTGCTGCTTGCATCGCAGGTCCTTTTAAATTCAATCGTATCTTTGTGCGGCGTGTGTTGTATTATATCGTACTTGCGTACGGAAGGGAGATAAGGCCTAGGAATCCCGAGTTTACAAAGATATCCATACATGCAGAATTACCTACAGGTTTGAAGGTTTTGTGCACCAGATTCGCGAATGAACGAGGACATGTTGCATTTTTCAGCAAAGTTATATATTGTTCCGAGTGCCGAGGATCTGAGGATACACACCAATCGATGTCATGTCTCGATACATTTGTTTGATCTTATGCATTCTTACCGCACATTGCACGTGGCAATCATTTCACGTGGCAATGGCTCTATGTGCCCCATGCCATGAGATAGACAGCAAGGCAGGTGAGGAGCAGATCATCGAGCCCTGGCAAATCCCGAATGGGTAGAAGTCGGTAGGGTCATACGTGACATATATGTATAAGATATTATACATTATAATACTTGAAACAACAAAATACATAGTCGATAATAACAAATATAGAATGGATATTGGTGCAAGGAGGAAAGCACACGAAAGACCTCGAAGCAGGTGATTCAGAATTGTGCAATAAGTGAAATCATATGACGTAGATCGAACAGAACTAAAATAGAGTCCAAATAGACAGAGAACAAGGATGTGTTGAGTGAATGAGCGCTCGTTTTGTTGAATGGCCTTTAGGCCTACTGATGCAGGAGTAACTGAGTATCACAGCATCAACCGGGTCTAAGAGATGGGCACTTCTAAGCTTATGCTACCTCATTTGAGGGGCAGGACCAAATGACCCTAATTGATCCTCGCAAGCGCACACAGAGCACCACTAGAATAACTACTTCGGTGAGGATCTTTATGGAGATGCTAGGGCCTGCTAGGGTGAACGATATGAACGAGTCTGATGCCTTTCAAGCATGGAGACAGCTTGTGATGTCCTAACCATTGCAACAACCCTGATCTGCTTTCTTTGTCATTGGCTTGTCTTGCTTCTACTCTGATCAGGATGTGGAGACAGTGGACCCCCAACCTGTTCTCTCTCCGGACTGCTGTGGGGTGCTGTGAAACTGTTTGTCAAGTCCTCCTTGGTCTTGTTGTAGGCTGCCACGGAAACTACCAAACCCATCTCCAGCCAAGCAGGACTCAGCCAAAAAGAAAGAAGGCTCCGAATCAGCTTCTTGGCAAAATGGCAGATGTCCTTAGTCTCCGCCTGAGATGCAGACCGAAAGAAAGATTGCTCTCAGTGACAACACAGGCAGAAGTTGAAGTCAAAGACCCGGGAGAAAGGAGTGCCTCAGCAAAGGTTGAGAAGGATATGAAAGATGGTTGTGCAGTTGTGCACTTACTTTCGGAGAACTCTAAAAGAGGCCAACCATGCGCACAGTTTGAGGTGCTTCACCAGTGGAAGAACCCTGCCCATATGAAAAGGCGAAGCAGCCACAGCCACAGGCCATGTGTTTGACTTTTTGAGGGTAGGTTGTCATCAAAACTTGGCCAATGGCCACCCAGTGTGATATATTACCGCATACTGCGGTGTTCATGTGCCTTGATGTCAATGATCGTGACATATCGTGACTGTTGGATCCTCTCTTGACTGCGACATACTGAGACGATAAACGTGTTGACCATGGTAGTGGTTTGACCGTGACTTAGTAGCTTGAGCAAGTTGTTCCCCCAACTTGCAGTCCGAAGATGGAGATAGCACCGCGACAAAATTCCACCTGGACTTGGAGCACTGGGTGACGGAGGTGTCAGAGTCTTTTCACTGGAGAATATTTTTTATCGAGTCTCGGTTGTAGTTGGGATCGGAAATGTTTGTTTAAATTTGTATACATCTCCAGTATTAGTAGAATTGAATATAATCCATTACCGCGATTACTATACGTATGCATGCGTTGTTTTTGTACGTATACCGTATACTTAAGTTTTATTGCAGTACGTTGCAAGTGACATTGCAACGTTGAACATGAAGATGGCATAGCCACGAATGTTCGAAACGTCCTATGCTACATACTACTCCCATACTATGTTTTTTTCTATGTTTGCTGCTTTTGATTGTCTCTTCAATTTTGTTCTTTCTCGCATGTACTCATGACTCATGTTGACCCAGGAACTCCTTGGCCAGATGCTTCACACAGTTTTTGGCCCGCTGTCACTCCCCGTGCTGCTCTTGCTGTACGGTGGCAAAGTGGGCCTGGACAATCGCGCATTTTGGCCTTTCAGTCCCTTGGCATTGAGAAGCTTTCTGACAAGGTTTGTGACAAGGCAGAGCTTTGGGCAATTTTGAGCTTCACCTTCACCATTTTGGATGCTTTCAGATGATGTCAAAATTAGGGAAAGCTGCTGTGCCGAGGTGCTGCTGCAATGCCCGGAAACATCGTTTGGCTTTTTCTGATAACAGGAATTGTGGCAAATTTCTTTAACCCCTCTGGCGTGATGCTCATTGAGCAGAAGTTTGCCTGTTTTTGCCTATTTATGCGGCCTCTTGGAATAAACAGGTCAAAGATTTTGATGTTTTTTGCAATGGGCGCCACTGGGTAGAACCCTGTTTGCCTTGACTTGCTCTGCCAGCTTTGGTGTAAGGAACCTGCCCATTGCCACGAAGTATGCTTACATGTCCTCACAGACCTGGGAGAGCTTTAACCGGAAAAATATTGATGCAAAGTACCGATCGTTCCTTGGCAGAGATAGGCCTGATTCGACGCATTGAGGCGAGCCCTCGCTGCATCCGGTTGGACCAGACTATTTACAAATTAGATCAAATTAGATCAAATTAGCATATGTTTGTTTTCGTTGAGACCGTAAATGTCTGCAAGCAATGCCCGTAAACCAAAAGGCTGACGTTGCTGATGTATTGCGGAATGTTGTGCGCGGTGATGCGAAGGTTGCATGCATTGACAGATCTATTCGACCTTTCGCTGGCAAGGTATATGAACATGTTGGTTGGTTGGTACATGATACCGGAGGACAACTTTGTTCTTCAGGCTGAGGTGGCATTTGTGGCTTGATGAAATTATGACGTGGAAGTGGTTTTGATCCGATGCCAGACTGCACTTCTGCAGTGAAACTCATGACTTACACAGGGCTGCTACAACACTGGAGGGTCAAAAGTTATAAGATGTTATAAGTATACAGTACATATCAGCACATGAGATATACAAGAGCATTTTATGTCATATGTCTCATGCTCCTTGGGCATTCTCCTCAGCCTAAGGTTGGGGTGATAGGCTCACATTTGCAGCGGAGCCGCTGATCTGCAACATTTGATGACTGAGATGATCAATTAGTACTATACATGGTCAGTGTGTCCTTGACCTTGAAGCCAGAAAAGCTTTGCAAAAGCATAGTGTAGCATGCAATAGCTGGATGCTTTCAGATCAGATGCAACTTGATGTTGCAAGGCGAAGTCAAGATGAAATTCGTCCCATGGCCCCGCAATGAGCGGGACTTGCTGGCCATGCGCAAGCGTGTGGATGTATCAAGCAAAACTATGTTTTGTGTGCCTTTCTTGCAGAGAGACAGGAAGACAGGAGCATCTGTACAAGTTATCTACCATTCAATTCAAGAGTAAGGGCTACGGACCTATGGAATCTTGAAACTTGCCTTTTCAGAATTCAAAAAGCACGAGAACAGCAGGACGTGTCGGATGCCAGCACTCACTAAGGCACCCACTGGAGAGGTCCTCCGACCAAACTCCTGCAGGCGCAAAGCAGCAAGACGAAGGATACTGCATCTCAGCAGCATCGAAGGATTTCTGGATCCTACAAATTCGGAGAAGACTTGTTCATTACATTTCATTATTGGGTGTTTGGACACCTGGGCAGCGTAAAATCGCAATTTCACCAGGCTTTCACAGTTACATCACAACCTTCTTCACCTGATGTCCCCAGGGGCCGAGACAACACCATGCCGCTGCCAGAGTGTGAGCTACAGCCTGGAGGCTCAGTGCTCCTCAGTCCAGTTCTCTCAGTGACCACAGCCTTTGACGGACGCCATGTGGGGACGAAGGCAGACAGATCCGAGTGTCCGAGGTCAATCTATGATGGAATGGCTGCCTTGAAGAACAAATCGCTGCTGGCTTGCAATTAGAATTGTGAACACCCATTCCTTCGATGAAGAAGACCCAGTAGTGACTGGTTGAGTTTGTTTGCCCTGAAACTTAAACTGAAGCTTTTTTGATTGAAAGTGAATCCTCCTATGTATTTTCTCTAATGTTTTGCATCTCTTAACCAATGTAGAGATGTATGCAGCTGCAGAATTGCTGGTTTGCTGTCAAGACAGCCTTATTGATGCATTACCCAATCTCAGGGAACGGTCCCTGGGCAAGATCCGAGCCTTGTTTGCACTACATGAGGGTTGGGGAGAAAGTTCACGGAAGGGGTATACACCGCGAAGACCTTTGGCGTGTAGTAGCAATACTTAGTAATCCCGGGCTACCAGCTAAAGTTTTTGGCTATGGCAAACATAAGATGCAAACATCACTTTTTTAAGATGGGGCGTTCAACTTGCGTGCGCAAAAGCTACATATGGAGATGTCGGCTAACGTTTTACGAAATTAAGGCATACAATACAATTGTACCAAATATGTCCAAATATCAAACATGATTCAAACTGTATAACATCCATTTTATCAGCCAAGATGGCCCATCCAGCAAAAAAGGCATTTAGACCAGCTTTGCGTTCATGAGCAACTGGCTTACACTGTTGGAAGCAGTTTCCAGATGCTTCCAGAACAGGCCCGTATTTCCTTCAGGTAGCTCAACGGCAGTGTGGCGTCGGCGTCGCTATAAGTCCGCAGGGATGCAGTGAAAATGCCTATTGCCCTCTGGATGGCAAAAAATTGGCAAAACTAGAAGATTCTGAAGATCCAAAAGACCGACATGTAGATTTCAATATTTTCAACAGGAAACCATCAGAAACTAATTCCACCCAGGGAAGGCGGCATCAAGGCGCCATGCCGCACCTTGGTGCAATAACACTCTGGCTGGACCAAGAAATTCCGACTCGACAAGTGGCGAAATCCTTGCAAAATCATCTGGATCTCTGGGAGAACCTCCTTAAAACGGTGCTCACGGCAATGTTCGGGCACAAATCCTGCCTCCTGCACCCTCTGCACTGTAGCGACTGCACACCATTGATGATAACTTTATCCAGGAATATCCAGGAGGAGGATTTCCGGCGTGGACCGAGTCCAGCATTGTACCGAGCAGATACCGAGCAGAAATTTTCAAGTTCCTCCACTAATTATTGCCATTTCAAATCTACTTGCCCTGCCCTGATAGACGAAATACATGGAAATACATTCTACTGTGGAACCACTACCGTGGCCGAATTGTTCTTAGCTCCAGGGGCTTTTGCCAGGAGCTGAATTCTACCACACCTCGAAAGAAACCAATAGCAAGCTTATTGTTTATGCATCGCCAATATTTGCTTCTACCGCTCTGCAAGTTAGTGTTCAAGCAAGGCATCTCACGAAACACCAGGTTCCGATGTGAGTTAGGTCTTCGCATTCGCCCATCACTCAACAATGTTTCGTGCTGGCTTTGGAACTATGTTTGAATGCACTGGTCCTTTCCTGCACTTTCCCTACGTGTTCACATACACTAGATTGGTGACGCCCACGGGGCTTTTGAGGAGCTCTACCCTGAACTACTAAAAGCCATCTCTGATATGGTATGGCATGTGAAGGTTGTTGTTAACCGGACCAGAGAAGGATTTAGGGATTTATTAAAAAAAACATCCTTTCAATCACATCTTCGGGGCAGATAGGATTTTGAGAGCATCATAAGGAGGCATCAAAAATGCAGGGCCGCGCAAGAGGGCGCAAGGGCGAGCGCAAGACGTACCGTATCACTAGAATTTTTTATCTATACTGTACATCACATACGACATGATATTGCATTTTTGCATCTATATTTTTGCATGCTTAGGCTATACAGCTATACAATATATAGATTTGTCGTTGGATCGCTTTTGAAAAAAAACTTTCATCAACAAATCCACTATATTACTCTATATTAATATATATTAATGTTTTGTGAGAAAACCTAGTCTGACCGAAAGAGCCTCTGGCACAAGAGAAATGGTGCCTGGACCCCCAGTCCAGCCAGGTCCTTCAAAAGGATTTCCTACAAAGAAAGACTCTTCATAAAGTCTGATAGTAGCACTTCCTCCAATGACAGCGAAGAACCAAGCCACAGAATTCCTCGCATTTCTGTTGTGGTTTATGAAATAATATGATTTTGATTGCAAAATGCAAAAGTCCTTCTAATTCTGCATGTGATGGATGGGACATGATGAAATCCTCAAGCGCGCAAGTGCGGGCAAGGGTGAAGCGCAAGGGGTCCTATCATACCAAAATTAAAAAGGAATTTTTGCCAACCCCCATTTGCCGATCATTATATTTTATTTTCACACAATCTTATTTTATATAGAGCAGCTATTAGCTGCCCATGTTTTTACACAAAACTTCGCCTGGTCCTTTTGATAGAACCGGTGTGCTGGTGCTTGGGCTCATGTGGCTTGCCCTTGGAATATAATTGGCAGAGGTGATGCGAATTCTGCATGTGGAGCGTTGTTGCCCACCTAAGGATCTAGCTTTGTTGGAGGGGAATCGTTTGCGGCCCAGATGAGTGCATTGTGCAGGGAAAGCCGTAAACGTTTGTCATCAAACTGCTAGTGCTTGTGCAACCCACAGCATTTTGTGATGTCCAGTGTTTGCCAAACTAAGGGAAAAACTGGAAGAGAAAACCGCTGACTACGCGCACGACGATGCTGCAAAGCTCGTTTTCAAGACCGCAGCTGCTGGAGGAGAGGTGGCCATCGAAGACCTGTGGCTCAACTCGGTGAAATTATGTGAAAACATAACAAGAATAAGATATAACAAGAGAATATACCATTCAATCATTTCAATAATTATGTAGAATAGATTGAAATAGATATCAATTATATGATTCCAAATACTAAGGTTCTTATATAATGGTCAAAGGTAAGTACATATATATATATATATACATATATATACATGATTTTAAAATATGTCTCTTATAGAGCAAGAGTGACTGATATCAATTCTTATCTTTCGCTTGCATGCAATTGTGCCGCAAAATGCTTGGCATGATTTGCTTGAAGCTCTTTATCTAGGTATGCCAAACTCAGCGAGACCGTATCAGGTTTCTCTACTTTCTTAGAGCTGTGCAGAAGAGTGAGAAGGCGATGTGCCCTCCCATCGTGAAATTGTGCCTTGCCTGAATCATTTGGCTTTGAATATTTGGAGACGTTCGCGGACAGTGCGAAGATTCCAAGCAAGCAGCAGTGGCGTTTTCAGAAGTCCTGACCGTCAGACCCCTGTTCTGTTCTGGTGCGACTTGTAACTTCGCAAGCAGAGGAATCTTATTCTTGTGCTTCCGACGCTTCTGATACCATCTTTCTTGCGTCTCAAGAACACGGGCTACTTTCTGGGGCCAGGCCGTGGAACAGCTTAGCAGCTTAGCACATCCCATCGCACATCTTGGCACGAATTGGTTGTTGGACCATGTTGGACTCATTAGCTTTGGTAGACTGCCAGTGACGTCGGTCCCCGTTGAACAAATAGCGTCAAGAGTGCAAATATATATCAATATATTTATGCTTGTATGTATATCTAGAGTCATGCTTTATGCGCTTTTCCTACATGCAGAACAGAAAGAAGAGACTCTAGAGAACACTACTGCACACACTCACAAAGTAGCATGTTAGTTTTCTGTGGCATGCTGTGGCTGCCATGGCAGGGAGCCGGTAGTCAGCATGAAGCCAGACAGACTCAGTAAATACCGCAATATAGAAGTGCAACTTGTAACTTGCACGATTGCAAAAGGCTTGCCACATGATTCTGGTTTTCTTGATGTCTTGTAGCACTGCAAACACATGCCTGGAAGTGCCATAACTCATTATCAGGGACTTGAAGTTGAACTGTCAAGATCTGTCAAGAGGCAATCAAATGAAAACCGAGCTATTTGACAAACATATACAGACACCTGACCTGCACATGGCTGAGTGTTGCTATTGTTCTGTCGCAGATCTCGTGGCGGTGCTGGCAGTGATTGGCCTTTGGCCTTCCAACTTTGTCTGACCCTCCGCTGAAAATGAGAAACTTCAAGTAAGTCCAACAACTTATGGGATATCATTGGGATATCTATGGATATCTTAAGCTAATGATACCTACATACCGCAATCTCTGTCCAAGTTTACAGTAAATATGGACGCTCAATCTGAACAATGATAGAGCAATCTCTAGGCCGTGTGGTACCATCTTCAACCAGCGTTTCAGTGGGAATCTCCAGGTTTGCTATCTTCCCTGTCCTTCATAGCAGTCGGTGCTTTGGACATGTGGAGGCATGGCTGGCGCGTGTGAACCATTCAATTCTTCTGGTAGCAAAATCTAATAATTTAAGACATGCGGACAGTATCAGTGACGAATAAGAACCCATCACAAAAACGGTCAGTGCCACAAGATTGAGCATTTAAGCAAGTCGTCTCCGCGTAGGAAAAATAGATTAATAAATATGCATTTCGTTCCTGGCATTCTTTTCTCAAAAGCTGAGATCTCCATAGATCTCCTAGCTGGAGTTTCCGAAGCTTCAGCTTTTGATCATTTTTAGCATCGTTATTGACTCTACCAATCTTTGGGGTGAGATCAATCTTTGATAGAATCAATATTTTTTGGGGGGTACGTATATAGGCCTGCCTGCTGCTGCTTCTGATGATGATGACCACTTCATTGGCGTGCGCGCTTCTAGGAGTAGAAAGATTGCCGGTATTTCATTGGAATTTCAATTTCCTGGTTTCGTGCTACCCTATAATCCGTCTAAAGCATGGCACTTTGTCATCCTCACTCTTGTGCTTTGATGGAGCCCTCTGCACTTTTGACACAAGGCAAGAACCATGTGCAATACTTTAGTAGTCTTGAAAGGAAGCCAACCATTCATAGAGCTGCATTCGGGAGTGTAGCTATTGGCATTGGTCAAGCAAAATCTAGTTTTAACTTGAGGGGATGCTGCTGATGATGTTACACTGATGATGTACGGTAGCTGCTGCTGATTATGAAGAAGGAGATAAAGAAGGAGATCATCATGATGCTCCTCCTGCTGCTGCGGCTGCGGATGATGGCGATGGAAAGGATGACACTGCATCACGCTACATCCTGCACAGACAGACAAGCATTAGATATAGATATATAATATATATATATAAACAAAGGCCTTTTGACTTTGACGATCTTTCTTCGATCGTCAGCTTTTTGTTCACCCAGCTGCACTGAAGTCCACGGTTTTTTTTCCAGGCGTCGGGCCTTGATGCGAAGTTGTGCTGCCATGCTGTCCGTGCAGAGAGAGTTCCGGCGTCATTGCCCTGCGGAGGACAGCAAATTGTAGTTTTTTTCGAACATGGCATCATAATGCATCATCGATACTTGCTGCAATTTGCTGCATATCACTTCATATAGCACTGTATTTCACAGTCACCATGTGGGCATCATTGACGTTTGAATACACTGATATCACTGATACGTCGCGGACAAAACCTATAAAGTAAGCAAAACATACTGCATGCGCATGTATTGCTCTTGAGAGTGGGCTTTAACTGTTCGGTTTTTGTGCTAGCGCTTGGGTCTTCCTGGGCGGTCAAGCAGCTTTCGACAATTTGCTCAATGGTAATTGGCAGGTTGATATGCTCCCGGTTCTGGACTTTTCCGATGCTTGGGCACACGCGATTGTGGAGACACGTTCGAATGGAAACACCAATCCCATCCGAACATGTGCGGCATGATAGAAGCGGTGATCTGAGGATGTGAAAACGATTGCAGCGTGGAGGAAGCTTCGCCAACTTTGTCAAGGGTGGGGCAATTTCTATTTTCATCGAATTCAAGCGTTCTCTGATTCTCAGTTGCAAGCTGAAGGCTCCCCAACTTCTTGAACATTGGACAGTGGTGATTGCAGCAATCCTGGTGCTCAGGCAGAATTCTTTGGCTTTTTGCTTCTGATCCTGGCTGATCTTGTGGCTGGCATGCTCATCCCAGCGTCTGAGCTAGAAAGTAGCCATGTTTGAGAGCGCATTACAACATACAGTATTATAATCTGTAATGTATATTCTATGTCTATAGAATCTATCGATTTTCATAGGGTCGAGCAAAGGTTCATGAATGAAAGGGCTTCAGCTTGCAAACAACTTGACTATGCAATGAGCAGTGCTGGCAATCTTTTGTGAGTACCGCCATCCAACTCATTTCCACTATACTTGTGGTTGAGCTTGACACTACATGTTTCTGCCTCATTGTTTGCAAAGTGCATTGCCCAAGGAATACACTGAACTCAGTGGCGTCAATCTTTCCTCTTTACTGGTGGCCGGTATGGTCAGCTCAGCTCTGATTTTCAGCATTCTGCTTCTGGTTTACTTGGGTAATGAGGCACGGTAGTGGCACGGGTTATTCGATCTGCTGTGACAAAGCTGGAAGGAACTGCGTGTTGTGTCAGTGGTGCCACGTTGCTGCACATGTGGCGCCTCAAAAATCTCAATTCCAAAGCTTTGTTCTCCAGGTGAACATGGCAGCGGACACTTGGCATGCTTGCGTTATCTTTCGTTCCTTTTTGATTGCTCCTGCATGTTGTGTTCATTTGGATGTCAGCCATCAACTGCATGAAAGTGCTGTTCTCATTGTCAATTTTTCCATTATGCATTTTGAGGAACGCCATCGATTCATCCTGAATAGAACACGTTGTTTGCTCGTTGCTATGAAGCATGATGACGAAAGCCGGTTGGGAGCCTGGCAAGTGCTGTCCAACAGAGTGATGCATCATGCCAACCTACCCCGACAGAATATATTCAAAATTTGCCAATCAAGAATTTTTTGAGGCAAAACACCAATTTGGTTTGCGCCAAAGAGCAGTTGGAAAAGTCCACAGACCTGATGGCCAGCCTGAGTGGCTTGCTGAGACTACGTCACCATCAGTTTGACTATCGCTGTTCAGACAATTTAGTCAGATTTTCATGCCATCTCAGAAGCAATAAAGCAAAGGCTTGGTGTGTGAGAGAAGAGCATTCGGTGGTACCAAAGGTACTGGCACAAAATAATCACAATATGTTATATATATATATATATATGTATATATTTGAATGAAAACACACAAAAACATGTATATGTATCTGTTGATTTACATACACATTCTTATTAATACGTATAATTACATGCATTTGTGCAAGTTAGTTTCTGTTTTTTCCCCAAACAGCTTGATCTTCAGCCTGGGATGCTGTGCCCGGCTCCCTGGTCTTGTCTCCCAACTTGTCTCCCAGTCTCCCAGCTTGTTCTTCAGCCTGGGATGCTGTGTCCGGCTCCCTGGTCTTGTGTCAGGTCTTGTCTCCCATCTTGTCTTCCAGCTGGTTTCTGTGGTCTGGGCTTGTCTCAAGAATTTTTTGTGCGATTTGTGCAACTGTTTGGGGTCTACGGTGGTGTAATTTTCTCACAGGTGATGAGCTGGAAAGCGAAAGCAAAGTTGCGCCCCTGACGCTTTTGGGCATGCCATTGGGCTATTCACTGTTTCTTGATTGCAGTTCTGAGGGGATCACTCAGTCACAAAACAAGTTTCATGAATCCAGGCAACAAACAAGCAGATGCTATCCCAAAGGACCACTCCGAGATACAAACATGAAGGACAGATGTTACTAGGGTCTCCGAGCACTGTGCATTTGCTAGGCAAGGCATGTGCTCGGTTTTGGAAAGGTTTTCTCAGCCATGATTCTTTCCATGCATACAATAGGCACATTTCCTTCCCAGTTAAACTCATGGTTTGAACGTTTGATTGTTCGGTGTTTGCACTACCTTGCGGTCTGCTTTCTTTGCGAAGTTGTTTGGCTTGGCTAGAAACAAGGCTTGATATTTTGCTCTGCTAAAGCGCCCACCTGGCTTGCACTTTGTCATTTGAGGTTGTCCTTTCTGAATTTCATTCCGATTGGAATTGTGACACTTGGTTGCAAATTAGCTTTTGACGAGATGCTTCTGGACATTCATTCGGAACTAGCACGGCGCAAGCCATGAAACGATTTGTGTGGCAGACTTGGGCATGACGGGCATGACATACTTGGACCAGGTCAACGCTAATCAACTTCTGCGGCAACGAAGACAATGCCGGTGGCTAAGTAATGCTCAGTGCTCGATCACTTGTCAGGTCTGCGATGATAGCTGGCTTGATAAGTACTGCAGTTCGAAGCGGGATGAACACTTGGAATTAGCACAGGTCGCCAGGTGCCTATCGTGAGACAGTGACTTCAGTGCACCGTCCAAGTAACAAGGGCGGGCCACATCTCCTTTGCAAACGCAGATGGGAAGATAATGGATTGCACAAATGTGACCGATCCCAACACCCGTTTTGTCTGGAAGCGCCAAAGATGCGATTCCAAGTCTGAGCTTCAGACAGCCGGATCAGCCGGCAGGTCCGAATCACGAGATTGGGAAAGGCATGGCAAGACACGCAAGGAAGCAAACCACGGTGCTGATCGTACAAGTTGTAAAGGACATGGTGTTGAAAAGGAAGGCAATCAAGTTGTCGTGCGGGCCAGAGTGAAGAACTTTTGGACTTGACCTGAGCAGAACGTCTTTTGTCATGTTTCGTTCAAAGCTCACCCGGCAAATGTCGGAGTGGCAGACTGAGACTTGAGGAACGCAATGTCAAAAAGTGGAAACATCGCAAGCTTGCACAAAGGTAAATCTAAGCATACGTATGTTAAACAGAGCTGTGTATGAACACGAACTTGATCACATGAGCCACAAGGATACCGGAAGGGAAGAAGTCTGCAAGATCGATGTTGAGCATGCAGCATCAAACGAATCAATAGTGTTGAAACTGGGAATCCCCGGAATATTCAGTCAATGCCAGGCAGACTTTGACTTCGTCATTCCCAGGACTCAGACATTCTCGTTCCGGACCGCGTCATAACCTCAATGCTTCTTCAATAGCAAGGGATGGCAGGTAGGTGTTGCATGAATCTTAGAGAGACCTTCAGACATTTTCAGATTGAACAAATTAAACGCCGCGACTATTCGCGACCTCTGCTTTTTCTAGTGCCGCGCACCGGCATCAGAGACCCCGACTCCCACAAATATTTGAACATATTTGGACTGGTTTTGTCTATGTTAGTGCCACTCATTTGGATCATTTGGATCATTTGGCATGGTGACTTGCTAAACATGTCAGACGTTTGGGACTCAATGTGTCCAGAATAGCTGCCTGGTCCTACTCGATCTTATGATGATCTTATAACACCGATAGCCGATACGAGCTGAGTGTCCGTGAAAACCTGCGATGCTTGATTCTTTATGTAGCAGGTCCTGTGATGCCAAACCATCCCAAACCCTCGAAGCCATATGTATCCTCGAGGGATACCCTTTTTGGATTCAGATGATGATTGAAAGAGAAAAATACATCCATCAAAAACCCAAAGGTGATCTGACGAATATGAATCCAGGATGAGTCAGGATACAGATGGATACGATATAATTATGAATATAATGAATATAAGTATAAGTGTGCTGAGCAGCAATGACGCGGCCCCCCAAAGCCCAGGTCACATCCTCCGACATTTCTTCTCGGCGCAGGGGTCTCAATTCGCACAGGAAATAGGAAACCACCAAGCTGACCATTCATGACAAACCTGTCACCAGAGTCTACGCATCTCATGCTCCATCCAACCCTGTGATTGAAAGATTTTGATTCAATGCAAAACCTTGCGTCTTGTCAGACGCAATTGATCATTTTTCGAGATGCACTATCTGATTCACGGTTGATCCACTGATTCAATATGTTTGACCACTGCTATTCTGACATATTCTGAGTATCCTGCTGTGCTGGATCCATAGATCCAGTTGCTGCAAGGTTCAACCACAGGTGCCGCATTCAATGGCAGAATGGCAGGTGCATGCAGTAGAATGCTGTGCCTAGAACCATCTCTGAAATATGATGGGCTACCTCATAACAAGCAACTTGGCTGCGCTCCATTTGTTTTTGCACAGGTCATTACTCCACCGGACTGCACGTGACTGCTCCTAGGGCTCGTTGTTACCCTAGGGGATAGAAGACAATCTCCTATTCCAGTCGGCAGCACTCTTGCCACCTCCTGGCAAAGAAAGGATGAAGTTAGCCAATGACCTTAGGTCATGACTCTCCACAAAGACCCTGGCACCACACCAACGGCCATACGGAAAGTAGGCACCGGCATAGAGAGCTTTTCGAGGCTCAAAACTAATGCCATCTGGTGCAACTTGAATCCCACACTTTTTAAACGTACGTAGGCAATGACGAAGCCATCCAGGAAGCACCAAAAAGGAATTCGCTGTTCCTTTGTTGATCTCAGGAGGACAGATACGAAATCGCCTGTAGAAATGAAAACTAAGCTCATAGATACTCAAACCAGTATTGTCGTCACAACGCCATTGAAGATCTTTGAAGAATTGAAGCGTGATGTTCCACAACTCTTGTGTGAACGTCCAAGACTTCGGAGGGGAGGCATCAACTTGAAGCATTCTCCATGAGTAAATCTCTTTCGGCAAATTCCAGTCCCATTTCGGATAGAGGTCGTTGATGGGTTTGACTTGGGACGACTCTGGGATATCGTCATCCCGGCCCCAAGAATCCACATTCGCCACGTCAGCATCGCTCTTTTTGTTGAAAGAAGCAAACTGAGTCGAGTCAACCACGACCGCTTGAGCTGAAGATGCCACTTCACAGATTCATAGAAATTTGTTGGCGTTGGAGAACTGGCAATGGCTTTACGTTTAGCTTCCAGATCAGCTACACGGTTGAGATTTTGGTCTCTTGTCCCACCACTCCAACTCGAATTGTCAGCTTGTACAGGTCATTATCCACCCAACTGGCAAAGATGGACGGGCACTTAGCTTTGCCTGGAGATTTTGGATTAACGGGGTGGCTTGCTAGCTGCTAGCTGCTTCTTCGCAAGATGGGACAGATGAGACGTGGCATGACATGGCCAAGGCTCCATAGGTCATGGCGGAAACATCGTCAGCCACAGTTGGGGAAGCAGGCTACAATGCTAGATCCGAAGATGCTATGTATCGGCCGTATGCAGCCGTGCAGACGTTGTATCTGTAGCCATATCTATACAGTGTTTATGGCTGGCTGCTGCATTGGCCATTTTTCACGAATGTTTGACCCTCGCATGTTTGAGCATTTGTTTGAGCACTCTTGCAGGTATCATGTCATCACAGAGAGGCACGAGGCAGGACATCACTGTTTTGATTGATGGTTGCTCCTGTCAAACTGGTACTTTCTGCTCAGGAGCCTTCTTGGGATGGAACAGTTAACTTGAAATCCAAGTATTCAGACGAGGCACGGCATGTTGAGCAATTGTTTTTCCGGCTGTGGCAAGTCATCAGTATGGAGAATGTAGATGCAAGATGATGCAAATGGTACCTGCATCTATCAGAGAATTCAGGGTTACTTCCCAAGCAAAAGGCATATAAAACTGTAGTTAAGACTTAAGATATATTAAGCACATGGAATTTTAGTCAGTTTTAGTCCAGCTTGACTGCTTCACCGACAGGCGCGGATTGCCATTTTCATCATTGACTCTCGCATTGCCCACCTGGAGGCCTACTGAGTTGGCATACTTATCATGTTTTCAGCCAGAGGATGTGAGGGTTCATATGTTTCATTGATGTTCAGGATTTAAGACGATTTAAGGATTTTGATTGAGTTTTATTATGTTTTCTTGACTTTTGTGGAGATCAAGTCTACTTTTTGGAATGTTTTCTGTACATCTCAGGACATTCACCAACAGAAGCAGTGTAGTTTCGAAGGAAGTTGGCCTGGCGCCGAGTTGTTGAAGTGCCTTAAACATCCCAAACTATTCCTGAAACAGATTGTGCAGGCCAGATGTGGAAAATGCATGTAAATGATAGTAAATGCTGGATGTGGTAGCCGTCATGTGCTTGTGCGCAAGCAGTTAGAGTTGAAGCTGAGTGATCAATAAATTGGTTTGGAAGACATTGATAGCCATTCTACGTTTGCAAGCCTTCTTGCAATTCGCAGGCAAAATTTCAATGAGCGTGGCCAGGGGAAGCACCACAGGGTTCCACCGACGCGCTTTGTCACCGCATCGCAGACAAGTTGGCGTGGTTGACCAAACTTGCCTCGCATATAGGGACCATACATTTCATGTCAATGTCAGTAACATGGACGATATGAACCTATGAAAAGCTGTTGAGGGTGATGGCCAGGTGCTGTCCGTTGCACGCAGTGCCACCAGCTTCTTCCTTTTAGCTTTGCACTCAACCAGAAGCAATAGTCCTTCTATCATGACTGATCCTCCTATCATTTTTGGCATGAAGACCTACAAGAAATGCAATGTTCATCACCATGCCAAGGTCCAGCTGTCGTTGGCAGCACTAGTTGGATGCTTGCAAGGAATGGAAGGAACGGTTTTCGAAACACTTCAATCATGGAATTGAAGCAGCCACGCAGGGCCGCTAGGCGGAAATTGCGCGCACTGCCAAGGTTCTTCGTCGTTTCTTCCTCTTTGTGCTTGGCTTAGTGTGTTCTGCCTTCGCCCCGCCCATGTCAGCAAGAGCGATGTGTCTCTTCAGGTCGACACCGGCAGGCTGCTCAGCCGAGTGTCTCTTGGCTTAACATCGTTTCTGCAATATTTAGATACAGCATCCATGACAATTTGAGAATATCATAAATAATATCATATGTCATATCATATCATATGGTATCGATATAATACCACTTGCTTGCAAAAGATTATACAGATATATTATATAATATATATATATATTATATGTCATACAAATATATTTATACACACGGATACCGCAGAAGACTGTAGTGAGACTGTAGGTCTACTGCATGCCATCATACTCATACACTGACAAAAAAGGCCAGCAAGGGGTTGGAAAAGCACGGAAAAGCAAGGTGCAAAATGGCCCGGCTTGAAGTCTTCCCAGTTTATGAAAGCCATAGTGAAGAAACATGGATCAAAGCAGACAGCTCGGGCCAGTGGCGCAATCAGGATTGTGTTCAAGTTTGTCGTGCAGGATTTTCCACAACAGCCGCAGCCTCGAGTCTTAAGGGCTTCGCTTGAAGTGCTAGACTCTAGACAGGTCCAGTGCTGAACAAGATGGCTAAGTTAGCAGATCTGCAGGATGTGCATTGCTGCCTACCTCTACGCCTGGTGAGGGCCTCAGAACATCGAGGGCATTAAGGAATGCTGTCAGCTGTCAGGAGCAAACGGTATCAAACGGGACTCCAATACTATGAAAATTTGAAATCCTTTGAAAATGGATGTTTGCATTTTTCCTTTATTCTTGGCCTCGCTTCATGTTAATCCTTAGGTATGCTGACAACGGCCTTCGGTGCCAGATGTGCCTCTTCCACCCAAGTCATTGTCCTTTGCTCAACTTGTACTGAGTCGGGCTGTGCATAGGACCATCGGAAGCTGCTGAATGAACATTATGAGTCATTTTGAATCATTTAGATGGAGCTGGCGTGAACTGCTACCCATAGCTTCCTCACAGGTGATGAACAACATCCACTGCATTCAACAAATCTTTTGGTCTGAAACTTGGACATTGCAAGTGCTCCCTTGGGAGGTTTCATAACTCATATACCAGTAGTACCGCACAAGGCGGTGGCGGAAGTTTCAAGAATAGGAAACGTATAGGAGAGATTGATTGCTGTGAGTGACGGATGTCAGAGCAAAAACATTGACCAACTGACTAACTAGCTAACTGACTAATTGACTGATTGACTGTCTGATTAACTGAGTAATTGCCTAAGTGATGAAGTGACCTATTGACTGACTGACTGACTGACTGACTGACTGACTGACTGACTGACTGACTGACTGATTGACTGGTTGATTAACTGACGAACTGACTAATTTACTTACCGACTGGCTGACTGCCTGACTAACTGACTAATTGACTATCTGACCAATTGACTAACTGACTAATTAACTAATTAACTAGCTAACTGACT
>DF243856.1:9732-33733 GCA_000507305.1 Breviolum minutum Mf 1.05b.01 | reverse complement strand
GGTGACAGAAAGAATAACACCTAAACTTCTGTTCGGTAAATTGGCCATAATCCACCGGATTGCGGATTAGACGGATTGGCCCCCAAAACGCGGATTGCACGGATTAGGATTAGGATTGGCCACTTCGTGATTTTGAAGTGCCCAGTGTAAAGTATGTACCAAAGCAGTCCATTGCGTAGCACTGTGAACACGAGTTACATTACAGGTTTGGACATGTGTAAAGAATGTACCGAAGCAGTCCATTGCGTAGCACTGTGAACACGAGTTACATTACAGGTTTGGACATGTGTAAAGTATGTACCGAAGCAGTCCATTCCGTAGCACTTTAAGCAAATTAAGCACAAACGTTCAATGATTCTAACACGAAAATGGTTTCGCGCGACAGGCGCAATACATTTGCAACGTCTGCATGAACCAGCCGTGCACATGCAGCGCAAAAACATTGAAAACATGCAGAAAAACGTGAGGTTACAATAAATTGATGGCACGGAAAAACGGACATGAAAACGCGCCCTTACAGGGCGATGGGGCCTAAAACAAAACAAGACAGTCAACAAAGCAAAAGCCTTCCCATGCAGGACGGCTACTGCTTGAAATGCCGGAAGAGAGCAGCTTGGATCAGCAGCGCTGTCCCTGTTCCTTCCTGTTTGGTGGCCACTTCTTTATTCATTTTACATCATTTTACTGGTTTCGCAGCTCTTGGGATCAATGATTACCAGAAAATACATGAACTCAGAACGAAGGCTTACGAGTGCGAATGAAAACACCAGGATTCTCCGAATACCACCTAAAAACAAATGGCACAGAAGGGCTTTGCACACAGCTCTGAAATTGCTTGTTTCTACCAGCAAAAGATCCAATATAGCAGCAGAATCTCTCTCTTGTCAGAATAAGTAGAGTTCGGTTGTGCTTAACTTGGACGAAAAGTCCGCAAATCATGCTTTGCAAAAGGCGAAAGAGAAGGCCGCAGCCCTTCAAAAGGAGAAGGAGAAAGCAGCTGAAAAGAAGGCACTTGGATAGGTTCAAACTTAAAGTAAGAACATGTAAGAATCATGAACGCATGCATAGTATTGCATAGTAATATATTAACACTTCATTAACACTCCATTAACCTCATGGCCGCCACGGCCTCTTTTTCCCCTTAAAATGCTGGATTTCATCGACCAACATGGCACTGCCAGGCCACAGCTCAGCAAGAGAGGGGCCGCATGGCAGCTGCTCCAGCTCCTAAACGTGCACAGGACGCCAAAGCCACGGGTCGCACAGCTGGTAAAAAGATGGCAAGTCGTTTTTTGCTAGCATACACGGTGTGTGAGGAAATGTATGGAAATGTCCAAAATGACGTGACAAGCTTGCTTTTCAGATGATTTTCTCGCAAATGACTCAACAAATCTATTGACGTTGGAGGGAGCCATGAAGCAATGGTACAACCAGAGAACTCCAACATCACCAAAGAGCTTATCTTTTGTCGTATAGTTTTGTTATGCTTTGTTCATGGGCTTTTTGTCCTGCTCCAGGAGCAAAAACCAAGTTACCATCGCAATCAAAGTGCCCTCATTTGTCCTTGAGCTAAAATTTGTCACGGATTCTGAGCCGTTTGAGGCTGATTGTCTTCTGTGATACGCCAAGAGTATTGGCAATTTACCTGCTAAAGAAGTTGCATTCGAGCTATGTCTACGTATCATAGTCTCCATATTAGATAGCTATAAGGCTATAAGATGTTTGTTGGCAAAGAAGCTACAGATTCGCTGATACAATGAGCTGACACCAAGGCTGCAAGTGTCAACAGAGCTCCAACCTTCGACGCATCCCGGATCTCAAGGTGCAGCCGGATCTGCAATGTAAACTCACATCGGAGAGTAGAGACGGTGACATGACGGTCATGACGATGATATGCTGAATGAATTCAAGACATGAATTCGTGATATGTGACATGCTGAATGGAGCTGAATGGAGAAAGTGTCCAAACACGTCTAAACAATCCTAAATCGTGTCACATGTCAACATTTTTGAATCCAGATCCTATCAAAGACGAATCACCATACTCCATATCTCTATGTATGTCAACTTTATGTCTTTACATTACTTTACATGCTCAAAGTCAACAACCACTTCGAGGATGGCACATTTCTTTGCCCTTCCTGCCGTTTGCGGGTGAGCCTGGGGGGGTGAAGCCTCGATTGCTTTTGATTGGAAAGAGTTAAAAGACATTTGGTCAAAACAACGCAGGAATCCAAAGGTGTGCAAATCCAAGAGACATGGAGGATATGAACACTCACAAAAACACACAGTACGAATCCTGCAAAGCCTCCAACATCCCCCACTATCAGTGAAACCCAGCAATACTTGATCTGCTTTTGCCAATGTTTGCTAGATTTCCATCATGGATAGGACCAAGCCTGTGACAAAAAGATTGTCAAAGATTGTCAGCTTCGTTCTTGGAAGGAGATGGATCCTTTCAATACCATGCGTGAGAACGAGAAAGGTTTGCTGAAGCTGATGCTTTTGCAACCGCCGACTCTTCCTGAAGACACCTGCGGTGAAGCTACGATCCGCGTCAAGTTGAACATGCCCAACTTAGCGTATCTTGGCCACATCTGACCAAGATTGTGAAATTTCTATGTATTTCTTGTGCTCGAGTTCTCTTGCGCGTTTGCAAGAGGGTCTAAATGGGTGCTTTTGCAATGTGACAATTTGATTCAATCAAACTCGGAAGACAATTGAAGAGAGTTCCTGCACACGCAGTCTAGAGAAATGTGTCTGGAAAATTCGCCCTACATCTAATGCAGCTTTGACCATTATCGGACCAACAATGGGACAAAGGAGCAGTGAAAGCAGCACTAGAACTACGATAGTATTGTACTACTGTACTCGTAGTTATGAATTTGATGCAGTCACTCCTCCTGAAAACTTATTTGATGCTTCACTTGCGCAGTTTCAAATTGTTTCAAGCATGTCAACCAAGGAAGTGGCGCAAGGCCGGAGAAGAAATCGATGTCCGAATGCTGAACCTAGAAACTTGTCAATCTTCGCCGTGCCAGTATGTGCAGACTTTTGCTGATTCTCAAACATGCATTTCTGTTGCTTTGACAATTTGAATGAATCTGTCAAGTCAATGAAGGCATGCTGTACCTGCAAACTTCTCAATGTAGTTCTCATACATTTCCGGTGGAGGCGCCTGACAAGGTCATCGAAAGTGTTTTTACAAATCGATCAAATTTGAACGTCAATCTTAAAGCCCTGAAACTTAAACCTGATGTTGTGAAATTTCATCCCCAGCACCATCGACTCGGAAAGGGGTTGCTGCCTGCAAGATCCAAGAAGCATATTTCACGCCTTGCTTGCTCTTGCTGATTCCTACTTCCAAACGCTTGCTCTTTGTGTGTTTGTTCTGGCAGATTGAGACTACATTTGATTTCTAAATTCAATAACATTTTTCCTCGGACTGGTGCATTCTTGCATGGCTTGAGCTTCAAGGGTGAACATGCACTGGTACATACTTTGGAGGGTTTCAAGAGTTGTGAACTCAAATCAAGGGTGACATGGGTGACATTTTTGTGTTGTTGTCGCTTTTCTTAACAAGACACATGATTCACATGATCATATTGTGAGAATAATTGAAGGAACATCCAAAGTGTTGGAGCGAGCGCATTTCGAGATGTACGGACTGTACGGTAGGACTTTTGCCCCCCTTTTTTGTTGTCGTAAATGATACCTAGACTCACTACGTATGTGTATGACACTGCACACAGCATATCCAGATTCATTGTGTTTTTGCTGAGGATTGTTGCGACACACAACAGAGTTGGCCGCATAGCTTAACGATGTGGGCCAATGGCACTCAGGCGCGGAACAAGGTCCAGAATACTACTACTAGTAGTGGATCCAGTGACATCCAGAATCGAGCTGGGATAGCATCCATCACCCTGTGATAAGTCTGATATACACTGTCCCCTCCACAAAAGACTTGAAATGTGTTACGAGATTGTCATCAAGACGTTCCAGAGAAATACAGGAACCATCCACCTTTTTGAAAGCATACTGTAGGATACCAAACGAAGCCTGTTGGAACTGTCGCCGATTCCATTTTTACGTTTGGAAGATACGAGGACAGCGGATCCAGTCGCATCGGTCACTTGTGAGGCTTTCCAGGTTGAAGCACCCAAGGAAGGCCATAAGCGCCGGGATGCACCGCAGAGGACTGCGATGTTCCGTAACGCACAGAACGGACCTGGTGATGCTGATCGCCGGTCCACCATCTGCTATTATATATGTAGGACCGTAGGACATACATTTTGCCGATGTCAAGTAATGTGAATTTATGCTAGGATCTCGGCCTGCCTAAAATCTGACATGGTGAATGAGCTGAAGATCTCAATGCGAGATGGCTTCACCTTGCAGAGGTGCAACACTTTTTGACCGAATGTGGAACACGGTGCAACCATGTGAAACCATGTGAAACCTGTCTGAACACCCTCTTGTTAAGGGGCAAACCACACCTGAAGTGGAAATACACGTGGATCTAATTTTTTGAACTCGAACGAATTTGACATTCAACATATTTCAACATCATTCGAAACCTCAATTGTTCAACCTGCAGGTTTGGCATGGCAATTGTTCGTGTCAAGCCACAAAGTGTGACAGCCTCAGGCCCCAGGCTTTGCAAAAGACAAAAGTATCGTGATTATCTAGAAAAGTACTAGAAAAGCTGAATCAGATTCAATATATTCAATGCATTTCAAGATTCAATGCACTGTAACCCTCGGGCTTCTGCTGCAAGAACTCTTCAAGTTGCGTTTAGCATCGATTGAAATCTAAATCAACGGCACCTTTTGTTTCAAGGTGCTCGAGATGAGAAAAGCGGTGCGTTTGATCAGCTGGGCACCCAGTGGTTGGGCTCACATGATGCTTAAATGTCATGATAGGTGATCAAGCAATATCCAGTGATCACACCAGTTTTCCCCGAAATTTCTGTTGCAATCTCCGGCCTGTGTCGGCGAGCTGACATCAACTCCTGAGCAATCCGAGAAATCATTTGCATTCTGCACATTCCCAGGTGCTGAGGACGGCCGCAAGCAGGTTCGCGAAGTTCTATGGAATTCTAAGCTGCTCAGTCTGTCCGAGGAGGCGTGTAAGGATATGGCAGGATTATTGACGCTTTCGGGATGACCGCCAACTGAAGGCTCTCGACGGAAAGATAGCATCACTAACCAAGCTTCAAGAGACGAATGGGCGAAGTAATTTTATGTGATTATGATTAACATGATTAACAAGATTAACTATGCCATGATATGCCATGTCATGGATATGATGTGATTTGTTTGTTCTTTGGAGCCATGTTTGCCACAGGTAGAGACCGATGGATCAGATCGCTGTCGTTTGACTTGCTGGGATGCTGAGACACCAGACAGCCTTTCCTCGAAACATGGTGGAAACAGGATGAAATATGAACATGTGATTAAATATGTTTGTTGACTGTTTACGTTAAACAAGGAAGCAATGGAAGCAAACATAAAGGTAGGCAAGTCTCCCAGTGGAAGGTTGGAGACTGTTGAACATGTTGAGTCTAAAGATGTGGATTTCACGAGGTCCTTTGACGCACCAGCGCATCCACACGCCTGTGCGTGGGGAGAAATGTGCCCATTTGCAGTGTTTCGACCTGAAGGCTTCGCATCGTCGCATCGTGCACGTTGGCTTGCACTTGTCAATGATATCGTCCGATAGAAATTGTGACTGGTTGAAGTCTCGCACTGTGATTCTAAAATAAAGGTAGAAGGGTCTCTGCTGATTTGATGATTCTTGCATGTTGAATGTCTTGCATGGGAGGCATACCTTGAGATCAACAGGAGTATTGCAGCCTTTAACAAGAGATGGTGGGAGTGCCCAGGTCACAGTTTTCTACCCAGGGAAATCCAGGCAAAATCGGAAAAACGAATTTGGAACGTTGCAAATAGGCAAAATGAAGTTAGTAGCCATTTTGACCACAAGTCCCTCTTTGCAACACCAGGGGTCTAGGAGGCATCACAGAGTTTCGTTCGGGCCAGAACAATGAAATGCCAAAACATGATATAGTGGCGAAGCCAAACTCCTTGTTCTCAAATTTCTTGGGCTGGAAGTGCTGCGGGACCCTTGTACCCATTCTGAGATTTGTCACGAGGACTTGTCCAGTGTGCGCCATGACTGCCAAGCCTGCTGACATGTTCGTCGTAACTCGGCTGAACACAGCTGTGCATTTTCCCACACCGAGATGTGAGGGAGCCGCTGATCGTGCTTATGTCACTTATGTCGATATGTCTTTTATATTCTTCGTTCATCGTGTTTTGGATTTGACTAAGGACATGTACATGCTCAATGTCTTGAAGAAGACAGAGGACTCCTGAGCAGGGCGTCGTCAGTGTCGTGTGGTAGATTCAGATGCTATGTTGGGGCAGTTGTTCACTTGATTTCGACATATCCTGATATGTATATATATATATATCTAGACATACCGCAGGATTTAGAAAAATCATATATTATATAGGTCGCATTGTTTTATTGCTTGATTTGTTTGCTTTTTGCACTTATTTAGGTTGTTGCTTGTCAAGTTGGCAGTAAACAGGAAGATGATGACGAGATTTGCTTCGATCAAGATGGAGAATGGACAGTCACAGCCAAGGCAAGGAAGACTCGCAAAAGCAGCGAGAGATATGAGATGATATGAGCGATAGAGTCGACAGCACAGCCACCTATCGTGTACCAGGTTTTCCAAGACGTTGATTGTGCACTGTAAGCGCTTGAGATTGAGAACTCCGATTGTGTCCTGATTTGTGGTTTCTATAGCTCCATGGTACGGTACAGACTGGGTCTTAAAGAGTTCTACTAGTATGCATTTCTTATCATTTCTTTTGCCTTAGTTGTTTTGGATGCAAGTTGTTTCCAACACCTTTGCGTGTCACGTACTGTCATTTTCATGAAACACATTCTATCTACAGCTCAACTATACTCTGTGGAAAAGCCAGCCACCTTGAATCCAGAGCATGAGGTAGTTACAGTAATCCTAATGTGTCCGAGAAATGATGCCTGGTTTTGTTTGGAGCGGTGCAAATTGTTCAAATCTGCCCAAGACAACTCCAGGTGCCTCCGCCACCAACACCAGACACTGATATGGAGGCTGCAGAGGAGCAGGAGGTGCAGCATGCAGCAATTTCAAAACAATTTCATTTTTTGTCGTGTTTTTGTTTCACAAATATTGAGGGATGTAATTGATGTAATCAATGTAGTCAACACATATCAACACTGTCAGCCATGAACGCCATTTCTTGGCAGTTTCCAGGGTCGGAAAGTGGTTGAGATTTTCTGATTTCTTCGGTGTTCTGCTGTTCTTCTAAAATCAGTTCCCAGATTCCCATTGCCCATGCTACGCTGCCAATGTCAATGTGGAGGACACGACGCCTGAAATCCTTGTCGTCCCAGAAGAGGGTCTCCACACTAAGATTTTGAGAAACGGACCACGTGGATGACTGGACCAGAATTTGAAGGGGAAATGCAGGGCAATCGCCTATTCACTAGCAGATCCATAGATTTCCCCAAAGAAGTGTGCTTTTGTGTCAAGCATCTAAGTGGCATTGTACCTGAATGTGACATGTGACAATTGCAAGGTCTTGACGACGAGTGAGGCTGCCGAATCGGACAGGCAAACGTGCAAGTTGACCCGCGGCAATGCTGGGGAAAAAGTTGCGCAAGCTGCGGCTCGAGAGAAAAGATTTCAGTTTTGTTGAATATATTGTGAATGTATATGTGAATGTGCCTAATGCATAGCAGTTCCTTCACAGGACGTTGATCCTGACTTCAATGGCACTTGTATGCATGAAACGACCTAAGCCTGTGACTTTGGCTGATGCTGATGCCGCAGGTACTATAGCGGCTTTGATAGCAGTTGCGACGGTGTGGAATACTACAAGGTCAGCTGGGAACCTTGTGCTGAACGGCAGCATAAACATCTCTACATGTTCCTACAACAAACATCCATGTGGAACCCTCGACAATTTCAAGTGCTTTTTTATACTTTTTTAATTGATGCCAGGCATGAAATCGTAGCAGTTGTAGCCTTGACTGCAGGGATCTTCCTGAAAAGCGAAGCAGTGCATTTGTTTTTCCTTGCTGCGAAATTTAAGTCCAGGATTCCAGAAGAGCGATATTTTTCTAATTTGTTTTTGGGGCTCAATTGCAAGAATATGCAAGAATATGTAAGAATCAGTTGGGAACAGTTTTTCCCTGTGGGGCTGTGGCAGGTTCAAATTCCTGGGCGGTGTGTGCCTGATCGGGAAACGGTGGAAGAGGCGTGGCCCGGAGCAGGAAACACTTTATTATAGGTTTATGTAGTATGTGATCTTTTGAACCCGTTTTGTGTTTGCAGGTGTTCGACGTGATCGATGAATTCAACCTTCGGAAGTCATAGTCTCAGGAAAAACCAAATATCCCACACAGGATATATCGGCTTCAACAGAATTTTCCAATCGCTTTTGCAAAGTTGTTACAGTCACAGATATCACAACATGATGTCAATGAACATGATGAATCAATGAATTTGTTTCTGCTCGAGCCCGAAGCCGAAACGCGAAAACTTGGGCTGTTGAAATTTGTAAAACAGACGATTGTTGCGGGGGACCCTCGCATTTGATAGAGTTTCGCAGTTTTGCAAGACCGACATACTCAAGTTGATGAGTCGCTGTGCAACCTGTAGCGGCCAGGAAAATTCCATTGGAATCATTGAGCATTATTGAACATTGCTCGACACAACATTCGATCTGATTGGACACTGTCAAACTCACAGCTGTTTGTGTCCACACGGAAATACCGTAGACGCGCCAAATCAAACCATGAATGCCAATGGTCGAGTTCCTTGGCTTGCTATGTGTCGCATTGCCTCTACAAGTTGGCACGTACTCGTCAGGGGTACTAAGATGCAACAAGCTGATTTAAGCTGAACCTAAACGACCTAAGCGCACCTTCAAACTGCCAAACTGCCAAGATAACCAACTCTGTGATTGATGTTTTGGATTGATGAATTGCATTGACGAAAATATGAAAACAATGGACAAATACTGAAGTTTGAGCACGCCACTGTTTCATTTACTCCAAGGAGATCCAGTCCATCAAGGCTGACATCGCTCCGTTTCTCAACAGGCATTGCCGCGCGACACGATGCTCCACGTAGACAGGTACTCCACCCTGTGGATTTAATGTGTTTTTGTCAGCCTTTTCCAGGGAGTGGCAAGTCGAACTCTATGAGACTCCAGTGAAGAGCCGAACTCTCAGATGGAATATGAGTTGCTCTGCAGACGGTCATGGATGCTGAAATGGAGATTGATTACAGAGCGTTTGATATTTTCAGAAATGGGATTTCATTAAATAATAATTCATTATCACATTTCGTTCAACTTATGCTATCGATGACGACGGTGCTTGTAGCTGCTTGTTACGAAAGTCATCACCTTTGTGCCTTTGTTAGCGGTTCCTGGGCAACCTGAGACAATCAGGGAAGTCGTTCCATTGAAAGTGAACGACCTGGAAACAAAATTCTGCGCAAGAAACCGAATTCACAACAAGCAAACTTTCAAAGTTGCAGAACAACTTCACCAAGCATCACCAACCCCACTGTTCTGGGTTGGAAACCACAGAAACAAATCCGGTGGCTCTTGCAGGCATGGGGCAAAAAAGTGATCGAATTGCATACAAACAAGTGGGCCTAGGAAAGTGCTGTACTCCCTCCGTCCCAGGATTTCATTGGATTCTTGTTTCAGCAATTTCAAAATTACTATTTCACACATGTGCGACAATCGTTCTTGTTGCACACGCTTTTTAGCCGTGTTGTCTACTTTGTCCATTCTAGTGCTTTAGCTATCAAAGCCGAATCCTGAACGTTTGGACACGTGGAGATGTTAAACTGTTAGCGATGTTAGGTCCTTTGGATTGTCTTTTTGGTGGTGTTTGCTGCTGTGTGGAAGTCTCAGTGAAGCAAAAGCACTCTAGCTTGCACATTGACAGGATGCGACTTCGTGAAGTGGCCTGGATTTCATGTCTTACAGTCTTACATGAAGGATTTCAGTGACACAATTCAAACTCAGATTGGTGCTGCAAAGCAACGGCACGAACTGCATGGGGGCCAAGTTGGGTCACTGTTTGAAAGGATGATCATGGATTCAATGGATTATGATTGCCTTAGAATCAAAAGTTTGCGTTGTCAGAGCAGACAACTACGAAGTCCAAAAGCCCCACATGTTTAACTGTTCGGAAAGAAGTGATAGACGTGCCAGCCGCCAACCTATTCATTGATTGCCTTCTCGCAACAGATCGCGACACCACAGGTTGACGATTACAGGCGAGCCTTATGTGTGTTGTTTGCGGCTTAAGTTCGGGTGGGATGCCTTGACAGGAAAACCCGAGATCGAATAGAAAAAGTTGCAAGATGTTGCATGACTTTCAATGATTTCGCTGAGATTTAGACTAATTAAGACTGGACAGGCTTTAGTATGATCCTTCAACATCCTTCATTTCACAGTGTGCTTTTTGTGTGTTCCGTGTACAGTGTGCTTTTTGTTTCCTTTTGTTTCTTGTGGCATGGCTTGTGATCGCTCCAAGGTGCTGGTCTTTGTCAGGCCATGGAGATGTTTCATTCAACGATGTTTCATGGTCCAATGGTATTGTCATGGCATTGTCATATTATATAATATGTTACTATGCTATACTATGTTATATTAATGGTATTGTCATGTTTGTCTTCGTGTTATCTCCTGATTCTTGTGATTTTTGAGGCCGGTCCCTTCGGCGAGGCGCAACCGGAAATGCCGTGCTTGTGCCTAGAGGCAGGGCCACAGGGCAGTGGATGGGTGCCAGATGGTGCCAGGCCATGTTGGCCATGCCAGTCGTTTGATGTTTCAAAATGTTTCATGCATGAACATATTGCCACCCTCGTTTTACATGGTCAATCGTTTCACCTGAGGTGTGTTTGTGCCCACAGATGGCCTTAAGCGCCAATCGCTTCTTTGTGCAGTCAGATACTCAGGATTCATGTGGATTCACAACTCGAGCATTCCAGGCTCCTTTTCTGGAAAGTAAGTACACTCTGCCTTTGAGAATTATGATAGAATTCAATTGATTGTCTTGAAAAGAGATTGAATCTTCAAGTCATTTTTTGCACGACATATCCAGGGGATGGATGAAACACAAAGAAAAAATATACACAGTCTGGGAATATGGACAGAAAATAGCAAAAAAAAGCAGTGAATATACGTTTGTACGCTATGTGTTTGCATCCTGCAGTACCACAGATCTTCGGTTTGTCTGGCGTCGAGGTCTCGCTTTGGACTGATGAATACGCCGACGGACAATTCCTTGATGGCAGCAACTGCATGGATTGCCCGGTGTCCCAGGTCCCAGACACAGAGTCTTTGGCATCTTTTGAGCCGGGGTGGTAGTGTTGCATTTTGTCATTTTTGCCCAAGTCGTGTGGCCACAATGTATGACTCTATGACCTGATAAGTCGCCCATTTTTGCAAAATTTCTAGGCCATGTGTGCAAACTATGCTGCGTGCTTCATGGAGATGATGCTTGGCCGTCAATGACAGCAATGCTGTGGAACACATTACTGTAGCACTGTAGGACACCTCTTATGATTCCAGTTCGTATATACAGACAACTGGTTTGCAGGTTGATAGATGTGATGTATGTGTAATGAAATTATGTATGATTTTTGTCATTGTTTTCAATGGAATATGTAATCAAATCAATGTATTTTTCAAAAAAAACTGTAAGTTGTACAATTAATAAGACAAATCTATCCACACATGTGCGATGTTTCTTGTGCTTTGTTTGTGGTACAAAGGAAGTACTGCTGCAGAGAGTGCTTTCAAGTGGTCCCGAGCTCAGTGATTCAGTGATGTGTTGTTTTGTTTTCTCTCCCACTTCAAACACCAACTGAATGGCTTCCAATGTGGGCATTGCCACTCAATGTCCCTGTCAAACCAAGATAGAGGCTGAGTTGACACAAAAGATGCCACATGTTCAATGATTTAGATCAGATGCATCTTTAAGTCTGGCCCTTGTCACCTTGGTCTTATGGCTTCTATAGATCATGAATAACTCGTCCCTTTGTGTCGACGTTTTTAGAGCCTTTTATCATCTGTTTTCTATTTTGTTTGGCTTTTTCAATTTTTTCGCAGTATTTTCAAGGAAAGTATGTCTCTAGAGTTATTCTGACGTTGTTCTGCTCTCAGAGTTTTGTACTTTTGCATCGCTTTCAAGGATATCGATGGGCCCTGTTTGGAGATCGAGCTTCCAGTTCGGGAGGGGATGAAACATGTGTTCCTGTTATTTCCTGTTTCGAGTGGCGAAGTCTTGCATTTGACAACTGAACATTGGCTCATTGGCTGTTGTACCCACGGCTGAATTTGACGAGTGACAGCCAACAGATTCTTGGTCCCAAATTTTAAACTACCGCATTTCCAAGCAGCATCAAACGAAGTCAAACATCATACCCTCCCCCAAAAATTGCAAAACTTTGATCGTTTTTCTATTCCAAAAGCTAAGTGATCCAAATGGCCGCGCCGTTCCTAACCAAGCTTCTCGTAGCAAGTTGTCCCAATGATGGATCAATAGAAGGAGATGTTCATCCTGGCAGACCTCGCGTTCTTGTGCCTCAACGGATGTATGTATGCTCAACAGCAGGCGGGCCTCTAAGTTAAGACGGGCAAGTGTTTGGAGACACTCGAGATGTGTTTGAAGAGTGCAGTCGTTGCAAGAATCTGCGCTACGGCATTCGACTAGCGCCAATTGTGTGCTGCCCAAAAAGATGTGAGAAGTCTACATCATCAGCTTTGTCATTCTAGATTTGATAGNAGGAGGAGGGGGGGGAGGGGGGGACCCCAAGGATGTTATCCGGACGGAAAGTAGCGAACTCTCCTAGATTTCTGCTTCAGAAAAGCCATTTCACAAATAACATTGCAGTATTTTTGCTTTGAAGACAATCCCGCAAGCTGGTGCTGCAGATAGTTTAGGAGCTTTTTTTTCCGTGTTCAGAGCACATTTGCAACATGCAGCAAGGTTGAGATTGATGCCATGCAGCAGGGAAGTCGTTATCACGGTCCTCCCCAGGCGTTTGTGGTCAAATAGGGTCCAGTTTGCATGAGTCAATGGTACTGTTGCTCTGCACTCCTTAAGCTCAATGCCTTGCGGTTTTTCATTCTGCCCAAGCATATACACTTGCACGTGTATCAGAAATGATTGGAATGATCTGGAGGTGGTTTTGAGATACCGGAATTCTTAGTCATGCACATGTTCAGTCCAAAAGCCTTGCATTGACATCAACCAGCAGCTCACCATTTTGAACCAGATATGGCTGTAGTCTTGCAGCAGTACCTGCAGCATTGATTCAAGAAATAGATTCCCCGAACACTGAGAAATGGTTTGAACGGGACCGTCATTTAGAATCATCAATCTTTCGCTCTCAGTTGACTCAATCAAAGTTGAATGGATGCTTCTTCCCCCATGCAGTTTGTAGTGTGCACTGCATGACAATACCATCCATGTTTGTAGCCGCAATAGCAGACCATGACATGAGGCTGTTCTACAAGCCTTGCCTCCCAAACTGCAGGCACCTTCACTGTCACCAGACTGTTGTTGTTTTGAAAGGAAACTCCCGAAGTGTCCAAAATCCAAGACACCTTCAGTGCTGATAGTGGACACACTGTGGTTGCAAAGTGTCAATTGAAGGTTCTTTTTCTCCCGTCTCCAAGTATGTCAATCTTGTTTTCCTGAGGCATTCATGGGAGGAGCTCCACAACAATTCATGATGTCCTGAGATGTTGTGATCTGCTGCGTGCAGATGGGACCCAGCCCTCCCAGCCATGACATGCACCGCTTTGAAAAAGTATCTGGGGGAGTGTTTCTATCACCGTTCACGTACATCCATCTTGCTCAGTGACCAGTTCTGACAAGCTGAAAATACATAGCCCTTCTTCAAAATGATATCACCTTGGTGGCAATTACATTCAAACTACTTTCAATCGCTATCCGCTGTTTCTGAATCTGGTGCGGTACGACAAATTTTCCATGGCCGTGGATTCAGAGTTGGTTGAATTTGGATGCATGCTATCCATTGTCAAGGAAATCTCAGCAGAGGTTTGAAAACAGGTTCATATGCTTCAAAGCTGTGGAGTGACTTGTTGGTTTTTGATGATTTGACTATATGAGTTCTTGCTGTAGACATCCAGATATGGGATGATATTTAGATGATGTCTTAAGCTTACGCGAAGAAAAGTCAATGTCATGAGATTCGACGTCGAGCTGAGGCCTGACCTGTATGTCGGCCTCCATTGCACTCACGGGGTCAACGACTCGATCCGAATCGATATCGATTCCTTGCAATGATGGATCTTTCAATTTGTTTCAATGATGCGGGCTTGTCCGACACCTTTTGAACGTGGTGTTCATTGTTCCCTCTCATGTCACACGTCATTCTTCCGAAATTTTGCGGCCAACTGAGTTGAATCGAACTGGTTTTCTGGTCGCCGCGTACCTGATGACCCGACGTGATACACCTCACTGGAGAGATGTCCTAGCCTTACATGCAACCATGGCAACGATGGGATATTCTGCAACGGCAAACCGGGGGACAACCAACGAGTACCAACAAATCAAACAGAGTCAAGACTCTTAGATTTTCTTTTGAGAGATGCCTTTGGTTACTTTGACACTTACACAGAAAGCGCAGAAAGCATCAAACATCTTTTAACTATATGGCCATTCTTCAGAAAGCTGTGAGGAAGGGTCATGTCAACCGAAGAAGTGTAGCAGGTGTAGCCCATTGAATTCTCGAACTGACAGCATGGCAAGGCAGTGGAAACCTTTGAAAGAGCCCGTGGTGGCAAAATCGACAAGGACTACTTGTTGGAGGCCCTGTCGCGGGCAGTGACAACATGTGACAACAAGCAAAAGTGGGATGTGAATGATATCATGGAGATTTGATGAACTTCGCATCTAGATATTTGCACAGACCGGACAGCTTAAATGTGAAGAGAGTGATATTAAGAGATGGCAAGCAAATGAACATCGTTACCTACAAGGCAACGTGATCATGTGACTACGAACAGCAACAATATGTCACTATGTAAAACTGGTGGATGGTTTTGACATGTTTTGGCCATGGACCCCTTCGTTTCCAACTGAGCATCTCTTGGGTTCCTAGTTGGAATCGTAAACCTGATACATGGCAGTGAACAATGTGACACATTTTGAATTTTGTCAGAGAAGGGAGTAAAATACTGAGACGTATGTCATACAGTCATACGTTTGGAAGCTGATCCGCCGGCTCCGCGCTGCAAAAGGCGCTCCGGCAACTAGAAGAAGGTCATGAGCTAAAAATCTTTGAGACTGCAGTGCAAGTGTAGATGTTGCCCGATCATATGGAAGAATATATTGTGTATACAATGTACATACGTACTGTACGTACATAAATACATGATATATCATGATATGTATAATTCAATTATAAATGCAGCAGATCTTGTTCACATTTGAAGGAGAACAATCCACCAGTGACTGGACCTGCGTTTTGTGTTTTGCTCCCATCGCCTTGGTGCCTCGTCAAAACCTAGACATCGAGGCAAGTACTGAAGCCGTTCGGAGACGAGGCGTCACATGCGGGCATCTGCACGGTTTGTGTCTATGGAAAGAGTTTGGGAGGTTTGGGTTCTTTTGAAAACTGTTGAGCTCGACAGTGTTGCATATTAGCATATATTAGTTAGTTATATAGTTAATATTAGCATATTGCCCATCCGAATCATCCATCCTCGACAATCCTTCATTTCCCCACACGAAAACTGCCGTTCGCACAGGCCTTCCGGAGCCAAATGTTCCGGCCTCGAACCTCTGAAGGCTCTACGTTGACGGCTTGCAAGCCGACTCCGAGCAAATAGAAGCATTTTAATGAATTGTTGTGAGAGATAACGACAAGATTTTAATGAATTTTATGATTTTTTTTATGGATTTGAATTGGTTGGACATGATGGGACACTGTTTTGTAGTGACTGGTGGAGCCGGTTGAGCAGTGCTTTGTCTCACTGGAATAGGATGAAGGCGACGTTGTGACCCAATTGAAAGGAAAGTAGATCACATGTTTCATTGCAGCAAAACGCTGAGCAGAAAGTGAGCAAAACTCTCAGCAAGCTCTACATGTATTTTTTGACTATAGTACATATAATTGATATAATTAGCAAAGCTGTGACTATGACAACTATGATAAACCTCCCGAGAATGCTGAGGCTTTTTTTGATACCATTTCTATTGCCGTGACCAGATTTTGATTCTGAGTTTTTGCAGCCTTTCACAAAAGCAACTCAACCCGCCCCAGAGAATGATTTTCACACGTCACAATAGCTTGCTTTAGGGTGTAGCAAATTCATATTCCGTTTTCAAGCATTGTAAGTGAATTAAGAAGTATATAGCGAACAAACTAGATTCTAGATCAAAGGTGTCAAGAGGTCTTAGTGAAGTTTCTGTGTATTTGAAACCAGGGTTTCAGAGCACTGCCATCAGTTTGAGTTTCGCGCTTATTTCACCCCAGTGTGCGGCAAATTTGCCGCCATGTTCAGCAAATGCCTCTAGCGGCCCCGATGCCGTGACACTTGCCCGGTGGCATCAAAATCTTCGCTCAAAACTGTCAAAGCTGTCAAAGTGTGAAAATTGAGTCGAATTCGATGTCAAAACTGTTGAATCTCCTAGATCCTCGCGACTTTTTTCCTGAGTTGCGGATGCAGACTGTGCCGTAATTTTGCCCTGGACATGGCTCAGGCTGATTATATATCAAGATTTGCATGGTCATGTGAGTCATGTGTTTCATTTTGATTCATGTATCACCCATGTATCTATCTTTAACAAACAAATGCAAACGATGACTTGTGCAAAAACAGCCACAGGCATGCTGCAACCAGATGTTCTGAAGGGGAAAGCCTCTCTGACACCTTTGCAGCCGACATAAACTAAAAGTTGTTCTTGCAAAATATCGGTATCCACAGCCTTTGGGCCAAAGTCTCATGGTTTGGGGGAATCTTCCATTTATAAACGAGTGGTAAATGTGCCATTCCAGATCCACAACAGTATATAGATAAAATACTTCATGCAAGCACACTTGACGTTTGCAAACCAAAGATGTTTGCTCCCCTGGTCTCTTCGGCCACCCATGTTGGCCACTTAAGCCATCCGCCCGGCCGATGGGGCCAACGCGGTCAGCCACTGTGGCCGTACTGGCAACATCGCTGTGTCGGAGCGTTGCTTGTGGCATTGCAAGCGACATCAAAGAGGTGCAAACGGGATCGAGCAAGGACACACAGCAGGGTGGAAAGTTTATAAACCCAAAGTTGATACCATTGTATTCAGTATAATTGCATTTTACATCATTTTACTAATATACAAGTAATACAGAATTAATACAGTAGCACATCATATTATATGTTATATTCCGGTCGTAAGTTCTTTGAACTGCGAATGGTATTTCGACCGACCTGGAAAAGCGCTGTCACAGTCAATGTGCAGTTCTTGTGGGTTGCTTGTTGCATAGCCAACTCCCACCCTTGCTTGATTCCGCAGCAGGTGCAGCAGTTTCTTTCGATGCACATGTTTTTCCCGCAATGCTTCATCTTCAAGCTGCCAGAATCGGAAACTACACCGACATGATACCAACGCCGTGGTTCAAGAGAGTTCAAAATTTCAATTTCATTCTGGGTGAGATATGTATTCAAGTATTCATATCGGGTGATATCCAGTGTGCGCTCACTCGATTTTCTGGGCAACGAAGCTGCAGCGTTGCGGCCCACAGTTGACAGCCTCCCCGCGCCCGCCGCGCATCGCACCGATGAGAGTTACCAAAACACAGAATGTCTCAGTGCAAAAACACACGACATGCGATGCATTGATATGACATATGATGTAGTACACAATTTAGCCATGATCTGATGCCCATTGCAGCATCACAAAAAGACAGTGTTTGTTTATTTGTGCATGTTTTCTTCAAATAAATGCAATCTCCTGCTCCAGGATAGACCGGGATATATATATATATTTATAAACAAATGACATCTGACATCACGTGAATTCATGTGAAATCAATTGAATTCATGTGACATCTCAATTCTTATCCTTCGTACCTAAACTTCAGCTTTGGCCTGGGTGCTCTTCGCCTCAAGGGCAGCATCCAGCTTTGTACAGGCTGAAATACTGTATCCCTTGAACGAAATGATTCATGAAGAGCTTGTCCATTGAATAGGCGGAATGGTGCAAGCAAGATTCGATGATTTGTCATTTCGAATCAGGCTTCTTGACTGTACAATACTTTGCCACACTTAGATTTTGAGGTGTGAAATGTTCGACTATGATGACTTGGAGGTGGTATGGAACTTATGACATCTCCACTTGAGCACTTCATGCAGTTTCTTTGAGTTTCCAAGGCCTTAAACGCCTTAAACTGCTCCAAAAGCTTATCATCTTATCATGGCATAATGAGACTGGCAGGATTGGATGTTTGTAAAATTTTGTAAATGTCAAATACCAAATAACTCGAAATAACTCGACAAACTACATGAAGCCAACATTGGGACAACATCTGAGGCGGAGGATGTCAAGCAGGCACTGTTTGTCGATGTACAGCTTGTGGGATGAGGAACTTCGAAGCTTGAAGGATTGAAAGAATTGAGACGGTATTTTGAGATACTTCGAATATGTTTGAAATGCGTCGATGCTTCTGGCCGTTGCTTATGAGACTCAGAGATGTTTTTGCTTAAGCAGAGGGAGGCTGAAGGAGAGTCCATCATAAGATGTAAACATATATGAACATATGATAGAAGGCTATGCGGCTATGAGATTGATACACTGCCAGGTATCCTTGTCTGCTCCAGCACAGGAGAGTCTGAGGTGGGACCTTTCCAGGGACGCACAGAATTCACAGCTCTTGATGTTTGAGCGTTTTTGTGGCCAATTGGATGGCACGATATTGCCAGGTCGTTGGTGGCAGACATGAGCTCTCGAGTGGACAACATCAAAGCAAGAGTGGATGCTAAGGACAACATCGGAGTTGGATAGGTCGAGGGTTGATGCACATTGTGGCCATCAAACACGAATAGCTTGCGTATAGAATTGCACTCCGAACAGATCTGTGCAAGCAATTTGCTTGCCTTGCTTAACTTGCTTACCTTGCTTCTAGTCGAGGCTTTTGAGAGATTCTGGCGGTAACCGTGTGTGTCAGGAGCAAGACCGACCGCACGCACGGCGCCGACAGGTGGACAATGCGCCAACGTTCCATCTTGGATTCTTTGTATCCAAAGTAGCAAAGAGTGCCAAAGTTATCCAAATTTCTCAAAAGCACCAGCCGTGATATGTCATGATTGGATATGATCGGTTGTTCCGGGAGAATCCTAGCCGTTAATGTATCTTAGTGTATCATGTTGATGTCATCCTTTCTGTTGCTAAGAGATATTCATTGCATTCAATGCCCCTGGCATGCTTGGCTCATCCGATCCATTGTGTTCTTGTGGACTTGCACAGAACAGGCCACTGATGCAGTCTCTTGCGCATCGCCCAAACCCCAGCAAGCATCGTCGTGTGGGGGGGTTAGGCAGTCGTGTATTCCTGACATTTGATGACATTTCATTCTGCGTTGTATATCATGGCCATGTTGCAAGTTCTCTTTTTGTTTGTCTACCGGACGCTTTACAATGCTTTACACCATAGTATGATATGATATAAATGATTTGATATAAATGATATATATATATATATAAATGATATATACATATAGTACGCATAATGACACAGACATATTATGTATATATGTTCCAGGTTCCCGGGTNTATATATATGTACGACTGAACAGATAGATGAATGTATGCGATACAGATAGATACAGTACAACCTTCATATTCTGCAGAACTATGATCACTGTATATTGATGTGGCAAATGTTTCGTGTGCTTGACGTCTTCAACTTCAAGGTTGTCCTTTGCGGAGTTCCTTGGAAAAGCTGAGCCCAGCGGCGGTGGCTCCAGGTCTCAGTGAGTTTTGCATTTGACGCGTTTGACCACGGCATGGCATGCAAAAACGAAGACGGAGTTTTGAAGTCAAAAAGAGACATGGCCCACATGGCCGCAGGGGTCTCCGCGTTGCACGTTCTCGCACAGACTGTGGGGAGGCGGCCATCCTTCAGAATGGTCACGGAAAAGGGTTTCCTCGATGAATCCATTGGGACTTCAGATTTCAGAGCAATTTTTTGACTTCAAACACTTTCTATCACTTTCTGCAACTTTTTGCTTTTTAGAAGTGAAAAAATATGACACCTTTGGGAGGACCGCAATACAGCTACCAGAAGACACGAAGGAATACGAAGGATACATGGCATGTTTGAAGGGTTCTCCGACGCCACCTCTCCGACCTCGAGGCCATTCAGATGGTCGATTGTGACGAGTATTTGGTTGTTGTCACGGGAGAATTTCGGTGGGTTTCTCAGTGGGAGAGCATGGGAGAGCTATGTCAGTGTACTCAGTGCATCTCAGTGCATCTCAGTGCTCAAAAGATCAAAAACCTATGGTTTTTTAGTCGCATAAGCGGCAGACTAGTTCAACCAGTGGCAGAAAATGTGCTGAATATTGTTACAAGAATTACAAGAATCGAAAAGAATGCAAAAGTCAAAAGACAAGCTGGTTCACAGTCCATCCGCGGCCCAGGTTGGAGAAGGGCAAAGAGCATATCACTGTTGGGGAGGGCGAAGGGATATTTCTGGAGGTGCGAACCTTTGTGACGGATGGCAATGCTCAGTCAGTTTACGAAACTTAATCTTACAGAGAAATGGTGAAATGATGTGAAATGTGCAACATCTCGCACATGCTCGACTTCTATCTTTTCTGTGTTTGTATCAGTTTCGATTGATGTGGTGGATTGACTTTCATGATGATTCTATGATTTTTTCAGTCCATGATATTCCATGATATTCCAGTATAGATTCATTGATAGGTGACTTTTTTAGTGAAGTCAATTCCGTGACTTGCGTGCATTCGCCCTTCTTCAGGCCGGCGAGCAGGTGACGTGGAGCTGGGTTCGGACCTTGAAGTCGTTGGCAGAATTTGCTCTCCGCAGAAGGAACGAATTCGGTCAGAATGAAATATGTGAAATCTTTGCACACAAGGCCCTTTTGAAGCATTTTCAAGCTCAAACTGGGCCAGTTTGACATAGCTTCTAACCTTCCTAAAAGGTAACAGTTAAATCAGTTAACATAGGTTGATTGGTGAATAGAATCCAAAAAATTACGACAAAGGGAGCTCTGAATCACTTCAACCGTGAAGACACGAAAAGGTAACACCTTTGATGTCTGAGGACAGCGTGGTGCAATTCATCACCATCCTCTTGCCTGAGCGGCACCAGCGTCACACTGTCTCTGAGTCAGGCGAACACACTAATGGAACACATGTGGAGGTCCAATGCGAAGCACGTCTTCCGTACAATCACGATACAGTATATATTTATATATTCTTGTGTATATATATAATAAAGATAGATAATACATATTTTAAGATGCCATATGATAGTCATGCACCATGTTCATGCCTGTGGGTTGCCAGCGTGAGCCACTGTGATTGCGAGAGTGAGCACTGTGAGAACTTGTCAATAAATGTTCCATTCATGGAAAATGAATAGTCATAATTTATAATGAATCAAGGAACGGAAACATGATACTGTAGTCAATCGCTGTTGCAGTTCATGTTCTTCCATGAGTGACTTGTTGTTTGCTAATTCTCCGCCGGTTCCCATTTTCTTGCTTGTCAGTAGCTGCCTTTGCTGTCTTTCTTGCTTTGATGCCCTCCTTGTCCTCCTCTTCGTCGTCATCATCATCCTTCCCATTCTTGTTGGCGTTGTCTTCATTGTCGTGGTAGATCGTGGTAGTGGGATAGGTGCATATCACATCCTCTTCCTCCCTCATCGCATGCCGATGCCTTCGTGGTAAGGCGTGCAGACTGATCCTCCTCCTGAGAAGAGTGACCTTGGCTTGTGGTTGATTACGCTTGGTTTTTAAACGGCTGTCAAATGGATGCTATCAACCCGCTGATTCGATGCTTTGCCAAGAGAAGCAATAGCTGGAGATTCTTGCCGTATACCTTCTTTTACTTATAACATGAAGCAATTTGGAAAAAGGAATCTCAAAGGCAAACACATGCGTCAACAGTCTTCAAGCATAACTTCAGTTCTATACCAACCTGGGACTGACATCTTATTTTTTGCGCTGCTGTGGCACATTGCATGTCACCTTTCAAGCATGGGGGCCATCTGCCAGATGCCGAATGGGCACCGAAAGCCCCCCGAAGCCGGAGCCTGAGATCCAATGAACTTCAAGCTGCCACGACAAAAGCATTTGGGAATCATCATCATCATCATCATCATCATCATCATCATCATCATCATCATCATCATCATCATACGAGGTGTCCCAATTTCAGACGCCTACTGTATGGGATTTACCGCCTTGGGATAATCATTATCATCTCCACCTATGCAGGTTCTCGTCGATTCCTTTGGGGTCGTTTGCAAAGATGTAAATTCATGTTATTCAAAGATACTGTCACGGGATCCAGGCTGTTCCAGGCTGAATGTTTGTTCAATTTGCCATTTTTTTCGTGCTTGACACCTCTGAGGTGTAATGAGGCCTCCAAGTGGAAAGTTCGGTGCTCTTCTCGGAGTTCCCAAAGTGTTTCGAGAGAGTTTACTGAGGGCATCTGAGGGAAAGTGTTTGCTTGTGCTGAAGTAGCGTGATGGATTTGCTCTCGCAGACATGTTCTGTTTACGAAAAGACCTTCACTTCTCTAGTGGCAGTTTCTCTATGTGAACTTTAGTGTGTTGGTCTAAGGATATGCCATCACTGAGGTAGGAAAGCAGGAAGTTGGGTCAGTGGAAAGAGATATTAGGAATTTCGGAATTATAGGGATTATGTGGGCGTGTTCGCTACCTTGTGGGTTTGGACATTGTACTGAAGTGCAGTGGACGAATTGCGTCTAAAGAATACACAAGATATGATATATATATATATACATACATATGCTGGCAACGGTTTCTATATTGAACATTTGAACTATCTGGAATGTTTGAAAGCAGTCTATGCTTTGGCCAAGCGAGTCTAGCGAAGCTGAGAATCTTGCGATGTTTTTCCCTCTTGCATCTTCTTGCCATCCCCTTGCCCTAGATCAAACTCACCATTGCAGCTTTGGAGGCTGCGGAGGCTGGCTACATGAAAAGTTCACAACCGGGCAGCCGGTCAGAGACTCATTGGACAAGAGCAGTGTCCAGGGGGGTTTGATTGCTTTAGAGTCTTCGAGGGAACGATTGATAGCGTCATCTTTCAGATTTGAACCTGTTGTTTTTGCACAGTTGACACATGTCATGATGTTTTACCGTATTGAGACCTCCGGCGGACGCTGACACTTCAAGCAAGGTCTGGTGAATCGGCGGATACCACTGACAACAAAGAGGCAGCTGTATGGGCGGCATGACGCGGCACAAGATCCGATGAGATGTAGATCGCTTGCGGTCTCATGTGCATGTACCTGCATGTACTTTTGATTGGAGTTTTGAGGCAATATATCAAAATATATATTATATATTATATATTATATATGATATATTAAATATTATTATATTATATGTTATATATTATATTTTATATATCATATATTATATTATGTATATTTTATAATATATATTACATTTTCAATATTTTATATTACATATATTACATATATTACATATATTACATATATTACATATATTCAATATACTACATATATTACATATATTACATATATTACATTTACTACAGAAATTACATATATTTCATTTATTACATATATTGCAAATATTACATATTTTACATATATTGCAAATATTACATATTTTACATATATTACATATATTACATATTTTACATATATTACATA
>DF243855.1:0-35927 GCA_000507305.1 Breviolum minutum Mf 1.05b.01 | reverse complement strand
GCTTTGCTTGCTTGCTTTGCTTGCTTGCTGTGCCCCCCCGATAAAACTGGAAAATAATTGCCCAAAAAAGTGGAAAAAAATTGCTGAAAAAAATGGGTCTCCTTAAAAAAAGATTGCTCAAAAACAAAGGAATTGAAACAGTTTTTGGAATCTTTAGATCTCTTTAGACAGCCCCCCCTTTGTGAACCTCAACGATTTTAACAAACGGTTTCCAAACGGTTTCCAATAGGCCAAGATGCAGCTTTCAAATCCAAACCCGCAGTGAAGAGCCGGCATGGACCACCATGAATCACTACACCTCAGGGTATGTGATCTTCACCTAATCGTCACCTAATACATGGAATCTCCAAAAAAAATCGTACATGTCATATCCTGTTGATCTATCTTCCAATAGCTGATCCTATTGAGATTTTTTTGTTGGGATACCCAAAAACCAGATGTCAAGGTACATCGAGTGTCAGGATCACTGGATGCAGCCTGAAACAGGGAACGAGTCCAGGACAAGGTGATAAAGCATCTTCAAAGTCCCCTTTAAAGGGATATGTTAAATTTCCTAGGAGGGTATTATTATTATTATTTCTCCGGTGAAACAACAATGGCCACTTTTGATGCTATGATATGTACAACTGCAAGAGTCCGATCAACAACATCCAGCTAAGCAATTGCTACCGCTGAATCTCATCATGATTGATGTATCAATGCAATCATTCATGTGAGTGGCGGCACCTTGTACAAACCTTCCTTAGGGTATCGTTTTGGGTATCGTTTTAGGGTGGGCCCCTATCGGTTTCGCAGCAATGGCAACCCCACGACCTTCTCAATACTACTTTGGTCATGCCTAATTTTGTCCGATGCTCATATGCCATGAAGTGACAAAATAATCAGTTCAAAGCACAATTTCCAAACTAATTCCAGAAAAAATCCCCAGAATCCGAATTTCTTCCAATCCCATTCACTTCAAACCAACCAAAAAAAACATTCAACGCAAAGGCAACCTCGAAGCAGCGTCGTAGGTCAATCCACATGGCCGGATTGAACCTTGACATTTTTTGTCATTGGGGGATAAACTGGCGTTTTCGGAGGCGAGAAACGCCCAACAAAAACACCACGGAAATGATTGGTGTTTGCTTTATTATATCTTTGACTTTTTCGCTTTGAAAATTTAAAGTCTGGAAGCCGTGCCTTTTTTTTGTTTGGTTGTTGAAAAAAATTATGGTTTGATACGTTCAGTTTGGAGCGGCGGAGTATCAAATGGATGATATCCCAAAAAGATCAAACCCACAAGTGTCCCAATTTCTGTGGATCCATCAGTTGCCAGTTTCAATCATGACTTTCCCAGTTTGATGACTCCCATTTTCAAAATTCGAACAATGAATAAAAAAACTAAAAACACTTGAAGTTGTTCTAAGAGAAGATACCTGGGCCCTGGTTTTAATAGGATGACTGATTACAAAATATAGATGTGTTTTAGGGGCCCAATCTTTTGCAGAAATCCAACAAAAATGTATGAAAAAATGATGATTCTCCTCATTTTGAGACTTTGGTTCCCCTGACGCGTTCAGCTCCTTTGGCCGATTCAAGGCAACTTCCATGACACCTGACGTCAAAGTGGGAGATCCAGCTTGGCGGCTTGGATGGGTCATATTTCGAGTGAATTCATCACTAGAGGTTCCAACATCACCCTTTGGTGAGAGCTTGCTTACCCATGGGTTTTCAAGCCAGAGAACTTTGATTTCTCAGTAATCATGTGCCATTTCTGCAAATGTTTGAAGTCTATGGTGGTGTAATTTACTACTGATTTTGTCTTGTGGATCAATTGGCCCGAAGGCAACAATGGCCACATGCACCTGTTGCAACATTCCGCTGAACATCCAGGGTTTCAAAAGTCCAGATGTCCGCCATGGCAGATGCGACAAAAGCTGAGAAGAAATTCACAAGCAAACCCAAATGGCTATGCTGCGGTCATGGTAATGGCTATGTCGGTTATGCATCTCAGAAAAATAAAAAAGACATTGTAACGTTGGCTGCGAGATTCTAGGGGCATCAAAAGTGCTACCAGCATTCATTTGAATAAATCAAAGCATGTTCAGTAACCTTCAAACAAGGTCACTTAGGGAGGTCTCCCCTATACTAAACGATATTTTGGTATGCCTGACGCCACGTCATGATTCACCCAGAATTCATCATTTGCAAATCCCATGTTTGTATTATCTATTTCCTCATTGATCAGAATATACCCAACTAGTTGGGTACTATAATTTACTACAATCACATTTGTTCACCATATCATCATCATCATCATCATCATCATCATCATCATCATCATCATCATCATCATCATCATCATCATCACCACCATCATCACCACCACCATCATAAGCTTGCCAGTTAGGAAGTTAGGATGGTTAGATTTCATGGCAAAGGCACTGTATCAACTAGATCATAGTGTCCATTAACCGTCGGACATGAACCTATCTACAATGAATTGTTCATGGGCTTTGTACTAGGGTAAAACCACAGAACAGCCCAAGAAAACACATCAGTACACTCCCTGAAACTAACATAGCCTCTGCAAATAGATCCTTCCCAAAAGGAAAGTAGTCTCCCACCGATTTTCGTTAGTGGGGTAAGTATTTGTTGGTGTCACTTCTCCTTCTACTGGATTTTTGTTGCACTTCCTAGCTCGATGATTTTTAGCTTTAATCAAAGGGACTACCTGGCATTTTGGGAAAAAATATTCTCTAACTGATTTCTTGGGTGTGGCCCCCGCAGGGTAATAGTGGCAAATGAAGGTTTTTTGTTTTTGTCGGAATCCCCGCCACCTTAACATGCAATGTCATCCTGGCATGCTGGTCCCCACATCATCTTTCAAAAAGCGCAGTTGGTTACAAGGTGGGCCCCTACCAGTTATAAATGGAGTTGTAACCCCTATAAGTAGGGTGAAATAACCCCAGTTACCCGTTTATTTTCGGCCATTTGTAGGGGCCCCGTAACTTCACTTATAACTGGATCCGGGGCCCATGGTTTTGGGTTCCTTTTTCCAACTCTTGCTGATCAAAGCTCCAATGGCAATTTGGTGCCTGAAACCATCCGCAGAATGGAAGGTGGAAAGCGGCCCACGAGGAATTTCAGACCCCTAAAAAAGTCATTGGTGATGTCTTTAATTTTTGTTAAGAAGAAATCATGATTCTGAAATGCAAAACTTTGAGTCTTTAACTATGCTAATGTTTGGCATTTCGCTTTTGGTATCGCAATGTGGAAGGGCACATTACGATCGTTCCCCAGTGAACATCAGTGACCCCACCATCCACAATGACCTCTCCATCAGCGCCTAATATACGCGCACCAATGACTCTTCCTCAGATCAACTTCAAGGGTGGACTTCAATGTCTTGACTTTGGATTTTTGAAAGTCAAAAACCGAACCTTCGTTACCAACGAGTTGTTAGTTGTTTCTGAGTACTTCTTAATATCATGCCAATTTTTTCGTGAAAACTTTATTGTTGTAATGCAGCTCAAAAAAACCTTTCTCAGCTGTCTTCGACATATCGTTCACCAAGGCCTTTTCTATATGTATTTAGTAATCTTCGTTTCATCGTCCAGGTTGGTACATCGATAGAAACTTTCCTCGTCTCACATGACAGAGACCCGATTTCTAAGTAGTTGCTTTGCTATGTTGCTAAACTGCCCTTTGCAAAACATGTCAACATCGCCTAAAAATCCTCAAACATCTCTGTCAAGTTTCCCTTTTTCCAAATTTGACACCTACAAAGCAACATCAGAAGACAAAATATCATGGGAACCTAAGGTACCCCTCCAAAGCTACCCCCCCCCAAGAAATAAGGCCCTAATAAATCCTAATAAGGCCTTACTAAGGGAAACCAATGGTTAATAGTCCCCTAATAAGGCCTTATTTCTTGGAGGGGGTAGCTTTGGGGGGGGTACCTCAAATTCCCATGAAAATATGAGAGTGCTCCATTTTATGTCCGGATATTTTGTGGCGTAGGGAAGCTAGCTTGGACCCCCGCCCGGGCAGCACAAATGTCTGGGTCATTTTTGCTGCTCCATTTACCAACCGAAACGGTTCACAGTTCAAGGCCCACTAAAAACTATGTCTACCCTCTTACCATCCAGGTATACAATGTATACAATATATAGAAATGAAACATCCAGCAAGCAAAATCTGTGTAACATCCCTAAAAACCTACGGATCATCTTTATCTTTTTCTTTAGTGCCAAGATTCTAAATCCTTGGCACGACCCAATTGGCTCTTGGCATCCAAGGCCAAACGGTTTTCGTAGCCCTTGATGTCTCCTGATGTTCATGCAAGCCATCTAAGGGGTTACCCCAACCTTCCCAACAAATAAGGCCTTAAGGGAAGGAATCTGCTTGGTGGTTTCAACTGTCAACCCCATGAACGAAAAATATGCAACCGTCAAATTGTTCGATCATTTCCCCAAGTAGTCGGGGTGAAAATAACAAATCTTTGAAACTAAACCACCACCTAGGAATATGAACCACCATCATCCTCACAAAGAGCCCGGCCTGAATTCAAGGCCTGATTATTTCCCAGTTGGGGGGGGAAAGAACTGGGCGAGTAGCCAGCTACATTTCCATCAAAGAACTTCGTGAAGGTTTTTTTTAACTCTCAAAAACTGACCTGGATACCCAACATGATGGTTTGAAAAAAGGTGGACTCATTTTAAAAAATGGCCATTTTTGGGTATCTATGTTAAAGTTCTGAGGTGTAATCATCTCTGGAACTAGTATAGCCCCTGAAAATTGATGGTTGAAAGACTACTTTCCTTTTGTGAAGACACATTTTCATGTGCTATGTGCTATTTCAGGGGGGATAATCATCCGAGGATGTCCCCAAAGTTCTTCCGGTTTAAAACCTCCCAAAGTTTTGTGTTCAAGAGATCACGTTGTGATCTTCATGGAAAAGAGTTGACTGCATCTCTGATTTGCCTGAGCTTGCTGTAGTAAATTAGCTTGAAAGCAAAACATTCAAGAGCTCTTGATGTGTGAAGTATATCGATCTTTTTCCCTCCAAGCAACAAAATATAGTATCAAACACTCCCAAAAATTCAAATCCCAATTATAATTTTCTCAGTTTTCCCTTCCACACCTGCTTTGAACTCCACCTTTTTCAAGGCCTTCATGAGGGACCTCAAGGAAGCAACAGTCACGCATCAAACCAAGGGGTCGGTTGGGAGTCTCTGGGACCATAGGGTTCCCTGACTTCAATTGCGCCTCAAAGACACCAGCCTTGCCTTAGAAAAATTGGCAAAGCAGTGGTCCGCGCACACAAATTGAGTACAGCCCCCGAAAACCAACAGCTGGAACCCTTTAAAAAGGCCCCTAAGGGAAAGGAAAACATCTACGCTTGATACTTGTTTCAACAAATCCTGAAACACTTATTCACAAAAGAAACACTTTCTTGTTGACTTGTTGGCTATGCCGAGGGAAACTTACAGCAAAAGAAACATATCCAGCAATCATTGTGCAGGTTATGATTGCGGTCCAGTGAGTACCATGTGTTTGGCCAACCCACAAAAGCCAGCGGATTTTTGGAAAGGCTCGGCATGGTACAGTACCCACTCGACATTTAAAGAAAATCACGGGTAGGAGAATACCTAACTCATATACCCACGACATATTCACATGTGTATATGTGTATAACATGTATGTGTATGTATGTGTATATATATATATATAAATGGTTTCACAATCTCACATGGGTTGATTTTAGAGCAACATCTAAGAAACACCGAAACCCCCAACTTGATTTGACCGTGAAAAAATGCCCACCCCAGAGACGAGAATCGATCACGTTCGCTGCCCATGTTCTTTTTGCATGCCCATTCCAGATGACCAAGCAGATCTTCCTGAATCCACTAGGTCGAAACACGTCACATCCACTATGGCACCGCTGGAAAATGGCGGTAAAGTCTGATGCAAGATTTGAAACGTCCATTTCATTTGCTGCTGTTTACCATCCTTTGTGTGGCAGCTTCTCTGCTACAAATGATGCATATGTGATCCAATGTATTCTTAAAATGTGCACCTGCGAATAATCAGAAGCGTTGGCTACTAGTTTTTGAATGTTTATGAATGAAGGATGTCTTGGACACAGTTCGCTTTCCAGAATTTGCCCTCGAATAAAAAAAGCTACCTCACATCTTCATCATCTTCCCCCCATTTACTGGCCCATTCCAAGGTCATCACAGTGAGTTCCAGTACTTGGGTCAAATTCTCATGGGTCACTGCCTCAGAGGTCACCGTGTTTTTTTTGCAGCGACCCATTTTTTTCAGCACAAAAACTCAGATGCTGACATCCTCCAACTCACCATGTGTATGGCCTGAGAATCCAAAAAAAAATATCACACAGCTTCGCTTCGAAGTCTTTGAAGTCCATTGTTGGATTCATTTAGTCAAGAAACCTAACAGATTATTTAAAGACCGACAACTTACAATGACAAATGATGGCGACCTGCTGGAGGTTTGTTTTACCATGCCTTCGGGGTGCCTTTTTTTCCTTCCCGTACCAAACAACCCGTCCGCCGTTGCCACCTGTGCGTCCAAATCTATCAATTTGGCTTTCAAGCGTTCGATCCACTTGAGCTGCCATGACCATTGCACCCAGTAGAACCTGGAGGGTCAACAAGTGTCTTCATCTTCTACGAAACAAATGAAATCAACTGGATGATAGACTGATGATCCATCAAATGATTCAAACAAAAACGCTTTGTGATACTATCAAAAGCAACATGTTTTTTTGTGTTTTCTGATCTTCCCCAAAGAAAACACAATGGATTCTAGTGACAAACAACCCTCTCCACATCGGAAATTCATGGATTTCAACATAAAAATTTATCCAATGAATATCATCGAATATCCATCATCCTTCTAAATTTCCCCCCTTTTGGATCTCCGCGTATCGCCTGACATTCTTCAGCGCTACATTCACCACAGGCCTTGATCACAATCTCCTCACCTTACCAGGACCAAGACGTCACACGATCTCGCAGCGTAACGAGCCGAGCCGGTTAGAACCGCCCACCCACCTGTCCAAGATCTCCAAGTGACGTGGAGTACCATTGGCTGTGCCCATAACTTCCACCCAATGTAGTGGATGTAAACCGCATCCTGGGGTAGCAAGCAGTTGACCGAAGATCAGCTGCTTTCCTGAGTGTTTTCCGAAAAAAGCGCAGGAGCTCTTCTTCGCGGAAAAACAGCCCAAGTCTAAGTCTCATCAGTGATTCGATTCATCACAAAACGTCACATCCAATCCATCAATCCATCAATCCAGCCATCCAGCCATCCAGCCATCCATGCAATGAGGGAACGTCATGAGCACCATTGATCACCTATCATTCATCAGTTTTTTGTATGGTGATATTTCTTTTGTTGAAGTTCTTCCTATTGTCCTATCGCTGCTCCCAAAATGCAGCCAAAACACCATCAAGCTCTGGCACAACGCCTGCCAGTGCGGCCATTGGTCGTCAGTCATGTTGGCCCAATTGATCATAACATCTTTGGCCCACTTATTTTTGGAAAGACACATCCACTACAGACATCTTAAGTTTTCAATGCCAAATCCCTGTGTTTCAACCTGTGTTTCCACCAAAAAAACACTTCCAAGAAACTTTCCCAAAACAACGTGCACCTAATGTGATCTGGAAGCGGGGATCGAAGAAGCTGGCACTACCAAAGGGCATCGTGAGTAAACCCGCCTTCGTGGCTGGATTGGTCACAGGTTGTCGCATATATCACTGATCGATACATCCGTCGTTGAGTCTCCATTTTCGGAGTGATGAAGTAAGTTACTCTTCCTGACAATGACAAAAAAAGAAACATGATGTTACATTCATCTGAAATTATTTTGACTTCAAAAAAAACGAAAGTACATTTGGTTCGATGATGCATCCGACGAAATGAAAGGAACAAATACTTCAACAAACATTTCCCACACCTTGGCATGTTTCAAGTCAGAGTTCCTTTCTACTCCTTCAAAGTCAAGGCTAGCCTGCAGCTTCGAAAAAGCCAGTCCATCTATTCCAACTGTATGTTTTCCATCCCCAGTGGAAACGGATTTTCATCTTCCAAATCTCGATGAAGGAAATCTGTTTCTCTGTTGTTTTTGGATATATTTTTTGGGGATCAGTTTATCCCAACCAAAAAATGGTGGGAAAATTCCCGACATCTCGGAAGCTTCGGACTCGGATTCGGACTCGGGATTTTTTCACTTTCAACAAAAGGCCGGCCAAGTTTTAAAAACGGATGACTTTTTTTTTCGTTTTACTGGGTGGTCGGTTCGTCGTGTATGTCGGTCGGTGTTGTGTTGGGTGAATTGTTTGCATCATGGAAGAATGGGAAGATTTATGGTGATTTCTGGTGATATCTGGTGATATCTGCTAACAATATATATCTCCTTCCATTGATGATTTGATTTTTCCTGGTGAGGAAAAACGGTGTGAAGGAATGAAGTGGCTTTGCGGAGAAAACAATGGGAAAATCCATGGAATCCAGTGCGTGCCTGTCTGCCTCTTTTTCATCTTTGAGAGCTCGCACATTGGTGCACTACAAACCCTTCTAGTGACTCTAGTATATTGTAACTCGTGATGCATGTGACTTTTTTAGGGGTGAGTAACTTCCCCTTGCCAAAAGTTTCCATATTGCTGCGATCCTCACGTTTTTTCATATTGCCCCTTAGAAAAACTTAGACTAGCCAGCATGGGCCTTTGAAACAAGACACATCAATGTCGCCCGCAGTGAGATAACGACCACCAAAAACAAGGTCAATGGCTGTATCTGCATAGCTCACAGTCTTGGAGTCCTCAGTGACGCCACACTTCCCAACTACACTTCCAACCACCCACCCCCTTCCCCTGCCCTGAGAAATGTGCGCCTAGTCACAGCGTATTCAAATGTTTTGGAACCAACATGCCAAGCGGAATCTAAGACAAACATGCTCGAGTCATCCTCGTAAAAATTCCCAAGTGTCTGTTGAATGCCCCACACAAAGTTGCCGAAAGCTCTCACAGACCTTCGGCGACAAGTCCTGCCATTCCGGCATGTTGAGCGTATTTTGTTCAACAGACCGTGAAAACCCTTCAGCGGTGTTCATGGGATCTAGGTGAATTTGTTTAATATAATATATGAACTTAAGCCAAAACTTTATCCAAAAAAATAATATTCTTTCGCCATTTCAGAAAATAACTTTAGCCGAGACTGTTCATTACATACCCAAAGTCTTACGCAAAGGAAACCCCTTTCATGGACCGTTTTGCTCAACTCTCATATATGTCAGCTGCCATACAATTGGATGGATGGGATTTCCCTAACTATGAACTGCCTTTTGTGGGATGTTTTTTTTTCTTTCGGAGTTTTCAACTACCTTCACGTCATTCACCCCTTGCAAAACGTCTCCTGGAAGAGTTCAAAATGCAAACGTCCACGAGACTTATCTGCCACCTGCCCAACATTGCAGGTTTCTGGATGCTTCTGATGCCAGGTTTATGTAATCCCCAAGCCATAAGTCTTTCTGCAACCAAAGTACTACAATGTCCATCCACACTACAGGGTTGGGTGCTCCTGTAGTGGGCCTTGAAGTAGGTGGTGCCTCACCACGAGCCAACAGAATGACCAGAAAATCCAACGGTGGAGCTGAATTTCAAAAAAGGGCAGTGTTCACTTTTTAATCTGTAAATCATGTATCTTCATGAATTGACAAACTCGATATACTGAAACTTGAGTTGTCTCCCTTCCCAGTAATAGTGGCAAATGAAGGTTTACACGGATCGCCTGCAAATTAATGTAATTACGAATCCTGGCGGTGACTATTACTGGGAAGGGGGACACCCAAACCAAAACTATGTAGAACTTGAAATCAACAACCATTATGGGGCTGGGGTAAAATCCCAGGTGACCTCAACAATATTCATTCAAACATGTTTGCTGAGGTATCCCCCACCATGCTAGTGGAAAGTGAACATAAATTCCTTGGAATCCCCCGCTCAAGAATGGAATACATCTGGCAATCACGGATCAACCTCTCATGTAGAATACCTGGCTGAATTATATAAGAATATCACCAACCTGAAGTACCTCCCTACAAAAAATGCCGTATACCCCAAGAGGCCTTCCCTTTTTTGGTGGGAAAAAAACAACAAGATCCGATGAACCCATCCGTCGATCTTGTCACCTGCGGAATGGGTGGCTTTTCTTCATCGCTGTCAGGCAAAGGTGGGGCACCAGAAGCGAAGTCTGCCTCAGATGCCGACAATCCATGAGGATTCTTGTATAAAAACCATGTTTCGAAACAAAACATCTTTTACAAAAAAAAGCCTACAATCTATGGTAGACTTCTGATTTTTGTTGTTTAAAATCCCAAACGCTTTTTTGTGGTATTGTGTTTCCCTCCAGGTATCAAACAACACAACCAAAGAGAGAAACATCTGAATACCCGCCCTGGACCCTTCCAGCAAGGAATTCAGTATAGCATGGCCACACTGAAGCAGCCTCTCTCTCTCTCTCTCTTCGGAAGTCAAGAATATCAGGAAAAACACCAACACTCACAATTCGCTTCTTCCAAAATAAACACTTCCGCTTTCTTTGAGATCTCTTTAGTGTCTTGCCCACAAAAACCTAAAGGTCGGAAAGTTTCTTCGCCTTCCCTTCTGGGATCATTGCCTCCTCATCATCGGCTTCTTCCCGCCAGTGGCTTTTTTTCTTCGCAGTGGAGGATGCCAAAGTATTCACTCGTCGCTTCATGGCGAGTTACTCAGCGACTGTGAACAAGGTGGGTGGGCCTAGAAACCCATCAAACCTCCACATGTTGACATGATTTGAGATTGAACAATTGTTCAGAGTTTTTTTTGTTGATATGTCATGATTTAAAATTGAAATATTTGCTATCGTCTCTTGTAAACGTCCATTTTTTTTAAAAGAATTTTGAGCTCAACAGGTCCGAAGCTGGAGATAAGTCTGCACTCGGCAGCTCGTGTGCAAAAGCTTTGGAAACACCAATTTTCTGGTCTTCTCAAGTTGTTTTTGGCTCATTTCCCTTGGCTTCAAGCAGTTCATGTTGTGCTTGAGCCACCACAAAAGTTGTAGGTTTTTTGGTTGACCAAATTCCATGATTTCAAACCAAAATCTCACCAGTTGGCATGGCTTACGTTACAAATGCTTTGCCTTCCATTTTGAGCCTCATCCATCTTCATCACTTCCTTCTTCATCAACTGCATGGTGGATCTCAACATCTCGCCTCCACCTTCTTCCCCGAGCAGCTCTTCTTGTCTGTTTTGCACCATTACTCCGCTTCAACGCCAGGGCGTGCCACACTGACTTCAAAGGGCTCACCGCCTGAATGATCAAGTGACTGATACAGGATTCTGATACAGGGGTTCGGTTACTGATGCTCAATGGGTGTATCTGTATCTCATTTTTTCAAAAATTCACCCAAGCAAAATGGTGGATGTTTGATCTTTGAATGAATTTGAGTCGCTGATTCTATGATATTTTATGGAGGTCCAAAACAAACGTTCCACTGCTCTTCAATTTTGTTTGTCCTCAAGTACACTCCAAAAAGTGACCTCACTCACCCCCCCCCCTCCGTCAAGGTGCGAGACAATGCTGCCCCAATGGCATCGTGTAAATCTCCTTGGACATCATCCACCGCCATGATCCGATCATGACGCCTGGTACAATTTGATAAACAATGCCCATCTGGTGAAAGTCGTCTTAGATTTGCACAAATTGAAATTGCAAACAACTTACAAAATTTTCTCTCTCGAAATTTCATATTATATAAAGCATCGATCAACTCGTCTATCCAAAATCTATCCCAAAATTTCATGTTCAACACCAGCTTCCCAGAACTTCACCAAAACACAGGTTGAATCCAGTTATATCCACCATTCTCCACCAAAGGAATCAGAACCACCCACCAACCACCAACGCCTCAATCCATTGACCCCCAAAACACGTCGCGTAACGTATAAGGAAGCGTCACTTCGCTGCAGCGAAGTGAGCACATGGCGCAGCTCCTGGAGCTTCAAAATGGCTCCCACTGGAAATTGGTTCAATGCAAAAATGGGCGAATCCACATGAATCCACCCGAATCCACCCTTTCCCCCCGGATTCGAAAAAACGCGCCAAAGAAAGGAGGGTCGATGGGGATGGGATGGGCTGTTTCGGAAGCCCACCCTTTGGAGTTGGTTCTTCGTTGGGGGCGTTTTGAAACCACTGGAGATGGTGCAGGTATTGCCCACCTTGCCTTGCCTGTTGTTCAACTCATATCAACCCTGCAGTTCAAGAAACTGCAACGTCTAAACGATGATTTTTTTTGGACATCCCAAAGTTTTTCAGTTGAAATGAAGGTTTCTTGGCTTCTGAAAACCCCCGTGGTTTTTTTTCCCAAAATGCTGGGAATGGATATGCATTTAAAGAACTGCAGGGAGCGGCGTTTTTTCTGCAGATGCAGGACATCCAGGACATAGGCAGTTCCCGGGACATTCAATTCGGCTCACTGTTCAGCTGAAAATTCCCTCACATCCTGGTTTTTTTCTGGAGATTCCATGTTTTGGGGAAGCCGAATGACCAAAAAACAACGTTTACAAGGGACATGAATTTTGACAGATTTTCTGTCACTTCGCAGGGTAGTTTTTTTGGGGGTCGGCATTTTTTTAATGGTGATACATCACCCAGTTGTTTTTTCTTAATGAGTTGCTGCTAAAATTGATGGACTTGACTTTCTGATATCTTTCAACGCATTTTGGGAGTTGGTGGAGGGTTCGGCTGGAACCCCTGTATGACCGTCATGCCCATATCCAGGAGACTTGAACACAAAAGTCCGTATCATCTGTATCCGCCAACGTTGCCAACGTGTCGTTTTAAGGGTCCAATCCTTCAAGTCCCAAAAACTCCAGTGTTTCCAAACTGATCATCATGAACCCTTCCCTTTTTTGCATGTCATCCAACATCTTCAACACTCAGAGCTTTCACCAACGTACCTCCAACCCTCCACCCCCGCGGGACCCTCCTGTTCTCTGCCTAGCCCTGTTAAGCACACCCGCTGCCATGTTGGCCGCTGTAGGGTTAGAGTGAAACGTTCAGCGGTAGGCCTTGCTGACAGACTTCGTCGGAGATTTCACGAGGAAACTTGCCATCAAAATGTCCATGGATAGATTGGATAAGTTAATCTTGTTTCAAAAAATGTATGTCTCTAGGTGGAAAATGTTGCTCATTTTCATGCTCTATTTTGACTGCACCACAAGAGTGATTTGGAGCATTTCAATTTAAATGTTCCCGCGCTCAAATCAAAGTAAACCTCATGACTGGAATCCCAAACATCCCAAACTACCACATGATTCTGTGAATCGCCAGGTTTGTTTCCAAAGATGTGGCGTGAAAGAGATCATCTTGGTCCTTTAAAAATCAAGAAAAACACCTCCCTATGGAGTGATCCCGTCAACAGAACCCCCTTGATGTTTCAGTTTTCATCAGTTTTCTTCTTGATGATTCTAACCCCAATATTAAAAAATATTTAAGAAGAATCTGCCCAAAATCCCCAAAAAAATTGTCAATTTGTCTTTTTTTGAAAAATCGGGATGTTAAAAAGACTTGCCCATTCCTTGGATCTACCCCACCTAACATTCACCACCAGGATTCCATTTTTAGTAGGGAATCCCGACACCTCAACCTTCATTTGCATTCATTTGCCACGATTGCATCGGTAGGAGGTTATCCAACCCATCCAAAAAGGTCGTTTTGAGAAAGGTTTCTTCCATCATCGATTCCCCCAAGGCTCCCTGATGTTTGCTGAACTGCCAGGCAACGCAGCTAGCTGATCTGCCATGGCCGTGGCCTCAAGACTTGTGGGATTGCGCCAAACCCTTTCGTCTTTCGCGGTTTTTTGTTTCCGGAAAGTTATATTATATATCCTAAAATGGGCGCCCTTTCCAGAATTGAACATAAAGACTCAACCTGTTTTTGTTGGGTTATACATGTTTGGATGCTTTTTTGAAAGGTGGGACCCACCTTGCAGATTTCCCGCCTCACCAGTGATCCGATTCACCTGCAAGATGAAGTCACCAGCCTTTCCGAACAGCTTGGATGGTCAGATTTTCGGACAAAGAACTTCCGGAAATCTCGACATCCGTGACATCCGTGAAATCTTGGGCCATGACCATGCAAAAACTTCGTAGAATAACATGATCAAAATCCATCAAAATCCCATGGTTTAACTTTGGCGATTTTTGGACCAACAAATGGATTTCTTGGACCCAAAATCCAGAAACTGGGGATGGTTGACGAAAAGGACCCCACAAAATGGTCGAGGCCAAGCTCAGGGTTGATGAGTATCTTTTAAGTCCCCTAGTCAATAGAAAATGGGTCCCAAACCATGAGAACTCTAGTCCTTCGACTCGACCAAATTCCAGCATTTTCTGCGAGCCATGATAGAAAAAAAAATCGGTGCTTCTTCAATTCGCGTCTTCAAAAAACAAATGAGTGGGGTTTTCCGGGTTTTCCCTTGCTTTTTTGATGGGTTTTGTCAGTTTTGTCCATGTTTTTGCGGATGTTTTTGTCGGATTTTGTTTCTTCGCCTGGATCTGTTTCTCCTCTGGCACTGTCTGGTTGTATCGATCAACCTCAATGCATCCGATTTTGAGTTCGTTGCTTCAGAAACCGAGACCCAAATCTACGGGCGTTGTGATCAATTCATGACTTGCTAATTCAAGTTGATAAGCCTGATATCCCAAGAACCATCAAAAAAATGAAAGATGAAAGATATGTTTTCTGAAAATCTGAGACAAAATGTCCTCTCCTAGGCATCGTGCCCGAAACAGGCCAACAAAAAAACAGAAAAAAAACAACCACTTCATTGACATGTTTTTGTCCCCCAAAAATATCATCAGCAGATTGTTCCCAAACCTTCAAACCAAAAAGTAACGTTAGTGGACGTTTAAAAGAGTGTTTTTTTTTTCGGAATCTTAGGGATCGACAATGGAATTGGACGTGACCTTGGACACTTGCAACAAAGCTGGATCCAGGAGATCCAAATCCATCCCCAACCTCAGGGTGTCGAATTCGGACGGGATTGGCGTGGGTTTCTCCGATTTTTGCTGGTTTTTTTTCGAGTTTTCTCGAGTTGTGTTTAAGACAGGTTGGAAAAAAGTGGGGTTGAAAAGAAGTTGATGATCCTTTGTTTCACATGCTGATTAAGATTGACATGAAAATCCAAGTTGAGAGATGGGTCATTTTGGTGGTTTATATAAATACTTTTCAAAAAACTGGAAAAGATTTGTGGGACATCAAAGTCTACCATATTGGGAGTTCTCATCCAAGAATGAATAAAGTGGATGGTTCTTAGTTGAACTCCTGCTTTCATGTTTTGTTTACGAAGTTCCTGGAGTCTTGGCTTTCCTTCACTAACTCGTGGAAGTGGATCTTCATATGAGGCTCGTATGCAAAAAGTCCCTTCCTTTTGTTGGTGAATTTTGGAAGGGTTTAAATTTCATGATGCCATGCTTCAAAAATCTTCAAAAATCCATCCAAGCTACGGTTCCATCTCCGTGGCCGAAACGGAACGGAACAAGGTGACCGTCCAAAAGCTGTCGCCAATGCCGAGGAGCTGCCTCGAAATTTCTGGGAATCCAGAAGCTAGATTCTATCCATTGGGCTATCCCCCCTTCCCTGTAATATTGGCGTAAATGAAGGTTCATGTTGGGATTACCCTACAAAAGATGTAATCCTGGTGGTGACTAGTACTGGGAAGAGGGACAACCCATCACCAACCCAACCTTATCCATCACCATTTCCAGTTCTACTGCTGTTTTGTTTTGCACCATGGAAAAACATCAAGATGCATCACTATGCACTTCAGATGTCAAATGTCCTGCCCACATCTGCCCGCAGGGCGATGCGGCTACGCATGGCTTCGGCCAGCAAAATGAGGGCCGTCCTCAACTCGCAGCAAGGACAAACAGCCCTGCAAACTTCCAGGTTTTCACATTTCCTGTGACCATGCCTCTAGTTTCAAGAGGCTTCAAGGAGAAACCCCAAAGAACATGTTTTTGGCAACCTCTGGTTGTTCCGAGGGACGGCAAGAGGAAGACATTGGCCTCAGTTGTCTGGGTGCAATCATTCCCCAAGGTGCATGTGGCACATAGAATGAAGAAATGCTGGATAAACTAAAGCTCAATGAATGATTTACACCACCTGTCTGCAGGAAATCTTCCATCATCGCTTTCCATACTTTAGATTTTTTTTCGGTGTTCATAGTCATCTTACCTTGCGCCAAAAAAAATAACGCCTCCTCTGCTTTAGATGCCTTCACTACATCTGTTTTTACCTCCAAAGTTAGGTCAAAGACGGGCCGGTTGACTTTGACCGCCCACTCAAAGGTCTTGTGCGAAACGAAGGACGTCACCGCCTTCGAAGGGAAAGATGGGTTTTCGCTCCCCAAGAGGTCGACCTTGTTTGAATAACCTGTTCAAAAAAACAAAAAGATGACACCAAACGACACATGTCTTTAAGTCTGTTTGGATTCAAAACATCAACTTTTTGAAAAAATGTCTTCGGATGTTCGAAATCCAGAGCGCGTTTCACCTCGCTTTTTGGATGAATCATGAGTCAAAGTTGGGATGAATGTGAAGTTGAATGTTCTATTTATAGCTAGCTAGCAGTCATATCTGAGCAAGTTACAAATATCATATCTACAAATATCTAGTAAAATACTTTGACCATGTCACCAACCTGGAAAAACTCTTCAACAGAACAATTCCATGTATCCATCACCCCCCCAAAAAAAATATGGTATGAAAGAAACCTCACTCAATCTCACTAAAATCTATTACTGTATAATTCCTGTGATTTATGGCTATTTCTAAGCCCCCACGCTCTTGAAGGTAAGTAAATCCGATGTTAATCCATCAACAAAAAAGATGCGGATGAAAAAAAACACCTCCGAAGCGGCCCGCAAAGTAGCCATCAAACCCACCACCTCTCGAGTCGTTGGTAGGAACGGGGATTGTTTGTTCCGGTTTTCGTTCAGAGGGTTTTATGATGTGTAAAAAAACGACCATGTTCTTGTGGAAAAAATGAAACCCGCAGGAAGTCTTGAAGATGTTCAGAAGCAATATGATTGTTCCATGTTAGGACGGAGATAGAGGTGGACACCATCACCATCGATATTGAAAAACTAGCAATGTACATGTATATAATATATACAACCAGGTTGAAGTTGAGTCGTGATACCAAAAAAAAAGGTGACTTCTTTCGCTTTCCTACCAAACAGGGTTGGATTTTGCCATCATTGGATCAAGCCCACAAATCCATAGGGATTCGTTGTTTCAACGCCCATGGAAAAACGCTGACACCGCACCTCGCCACGGCCTAGACCGGAGTGGCATCCCTCTTGCAGCAACCAAGCAGATGAGACTAAACGCCGAGAGGAGCCCAAGAGTAAGGGTAAGAGCCCCAACCATAGCAACAGCCTCACAACCAAGTGTCACAAAATGCCTGGTGATTCACATAATTCTTTGCCCCCTCTAAAAGTACCAATAAAAAAAAACAATTGAGTAAATGAATGAAACTATATGAAATCCCGTGAAATTACCACATTTCACCAAGTTTCTCGACGACGTTTTGAGTGGGAAATCGGGAAATCAGTGGCACTGACCTTCAAAACCCCCTGCGCCTTTTGAACCATAGAAAGCCACCGAGGGATGCCATATGGCAAAGCCATAGGAACTCATGTTCACCAAAGCGCCTCGCCAGGCATCATGGGGACACCTCCGTGTCGCCTGCAGTATCATGTGGGGATCAACTTTTGTTTCTTGATAAACCTGACATTTGTAGGCCACCGGGAATCCCAACTACTAAACCTAAAACCCTACTCAAAAATGCCACTGTCATCCTGGGTGGTGCTATAGATCCAAGTCATACGACCTCCGGTTGTCATGTTCATCTCCCAAAAAAAAGGGCTAAATCCCATCTTACCTTCAAGGTTGGAGGGGGAAATAGATGAAATAGCAGTAGCTCTCTGCTCCAAAAATCTGCCCGCTGACACCTGACCAGGGGGCCACAAAAGCTGCCCGCTGACAAGACCATGCCGTGCACGGAGGTCCAGTTGGATCGATGACCGGCCTCCAAAAAAAAACTGGGGATCAACTGGGATCAGGAAATAGAGTGTGAATCTATTTGTAGCATCTCTTTTCAAAATGTCTTAGGTATTCAAATCTAAGACATCTGTCGGCTTAAACTCTTTTTGCCCTAGCATGTTCTATATATATATATATTCATATACCCCCGGCAGTGTATTGAATTCCAAATGTAGCATCATTGTTTTCGCCAGCATCAAAATGATTAGAATTCTCAATCTATGATCTATCGTTGAATCTCGGACTTGACCTGAAAAATTCCCTTTAAAAAAAGAAGCTTCATGAAGATTCTCTGTACAACTTCTATTGGTACGAGGACCGGTGTCTAAACCTGAAATTCCCTTCACACTGGATCACACCTCCCAGTTGAGCTCTAACTGAACTGAATTGATTTGATCTTGAATCACCTGCATCCGCAGCGAGGTCCCGCTTTTTGGCGGTCGAACCCCTGTGATGGAGAAAAAAAAACAGACCGACATATTGATATGTTCAGCACTATATTGACTATATCATGGATTAAAAATCGACCAAACACATTATGGTGCAAAATCACCGGATTTGTGCAAATCCTTCCAATCCATGCACCGGATCCTATTTTCTCACCTAAACTTTTCCCCACCTTGCCCTCCACACAGCAGTGTATCATGAAGAGTGCCGCACGTTGCCGCAGCGCGCTGCCGCGGCGAAAAAGTTGGGAGCAGTGAAAAACCTCCATTTTTGGAGATTGAAAGAAAATCACCAAAACTTCCGCGGTTGGTTAAAGTGATTTTGCTTTGCAAGATTGCAAGTTCATATGACATATCAATGTAACAATCTGTATCAAGTCTTGATGTTTCATTCCATATTCTTGCGTGAAACATGCAGACACTTCAAACAATTGGAATCTGCTTCCGGGATCCTGTCAGATTGCATGTGGGGCTTGCCATCACCCAACCCCTGACAGCCGGTGCATCTAAGCTGCTGGAGCAAGCCAATCTTTGTAATCCTGGTGACCAGCAACTGCTGCATGACGGGCCTATTTTTGGAAACACCCATCTTTTTGTCAGAATCGTTAGATGTGGATCTGATGGAAAAAAACCGCTTCAGCAAACTGGTATCAAACTGGTCCTTTCCCAGTACTCCACTGAGCCCGGCAACTACCGACTGAGTCGATTGCTCACCTGCAATGGGCGGCTCCAAGCCAAGGTTCCTCCAATTCTGAATTTCTAATTTCTGCTGCCACCAATCGGACCGTCTGCTAATGACATTGGTATGTTCATGACATTGAAATCACAAGCATCTAGAAATTCCCTTTCTCTCGCAGAATGGCCTTGGCCGCTATCACTCCACCACTCGAAACAAGATGCTATAACTATGAAAGGCGAAGTCGTTTAAACCTGAACAACCAGCAAAATATTGCAACCTCATCAGGTTTTTGAATAAGATTGTGCACAACAGGGGACATGTTGGAAACCTAACATGTCCCATTTTTGTGCTATAGATCCTACCATTCAATCAGCAAAAAACATCAATTGAATCTATCAATCATCAACCCACGAGCCTGAAGGCTCCCGATTTGGACCTGTAAAAAACGTGAAGATTGGCTCTTGAGATAGAGAAACACAATGATTTTTTTTACAGAATGGACCAGCTAAAACATAACTAGTTGGTGGTTTCAACCCATCTGAAAAATATTAGTGAAATTGGATCATTTCCCCAAGGAGGGATGAAAATAAAAGATATTTGAAACCACCACCTAGATAAGTTCACCTTTTGGGACAGAAATACGTTCATGATATTTCCATATGTTTTTGAAGCGTCAACGGGAATGAAAGGGATCCTACTACAGTAGGAACTAATGCCATCTGACTGGCAAATTTTGAAGAGAAAAACCTTGTAGAATCACAGATGGTTGCTGAAAGGCATGTGCAAACATGGATCCAACCCCGTGTAGCTCCTCTCTTGCTTCCGCGTCTACGAAATAAACAAATAAAAAAATACATATATTTCTGCGAAAACACACAGACCTCTCACATGTCCTTCCGTGCTGTAAGTTTATTTTCTGGTTCTTCTTTTTTCACCCATTGGGGCATTCCTGCACCAACTATTCCCACAACCAAAACAACCAGTTAAAAAGTCATAAAGATCAACCATTCATGTAGGTACCCTCCGCGGAACTAACATATCCTACCTGGGGAAGGGCAAATCATCTTCCAAAGTGCCTTTTGGGGGGGATATCTTAGTTCCGGAAAATATTTAGGCACCAAACTTGCATCTTCTTTGTCAGCAAGTTTCTCGTTGGTCTCCTTGCAGGATTCGAAAATTATTCGACTCCAGAACTGGATTTTTCATGGATTTCGTGGACCTGGAATTTCAACCGTGTCACCATAGTAAAACAAAAAGAAGACAAGCTTTTCCCAAACTTTCATGTCACAAGATGGAATCATTTATTGTTTTTTTGTTCTGGACAAAAAACAACATAAAATTCACTCCAAAAAGCAGAGCTTTGGAAGAACATTAATCTTCAACCAAATGGCTAATTATCTAAAGCTCTGTTGGGCAATTAACATCCAACTGCTTTTGGAATGAGAAACACAGATCTTTACACAACATCTGCAACTAACAACATCCTCGAAATGGAAGTATACACCCCACAAAAACCCTCATCTTGTATCATTCTTGTATCTGGATGAACTGTTACAAAATTTCACTAAAACTTTCAGGTCAAGTGGTTTTCGAAATGATTGAAAACAATCTTTAAAGAATGACTCCCCTCCAACAAAACCCCACCATCTTAAAAGCATGGACATGCATCTTTCATCAGGTGTCCTCCAAGGCCCTCAAGCCTAAAGTCCAATGTAGCGCTGCCAACAACGCAGCAAAGATGAAACAACGTCGGGGATATTGACCCTGGCGGCCCATCAACATGGTAGCCTCAGGGCGACAAGCATTCCTTAAGTTGCAATGTTTGTATCCCAACTTTTTGCGAAAGGAAAAAAAACTTGTTTCAGTTGTAGACAAAGGGGCATCCCTTCGCAAATTCCTTTTTAAAAAAGTTGCTGAAGCTACTGTATAAATTGCCTTTCACTGGAATTCATCATGGAAATGATGTGGATGATTTGATTCCAACCCACCTGCAGCTATTGGAGCCAGGCAAAAACTGGGACTCCCTCACAAGTTGAGGTGCAAGGACCATTCCCAAACCTCTTGTGATCGTAAAACGAGCTGTAAGACAAACGAAGTCGTTTCAAGTTAATGTTGGTGAACAGCAACACTGAAGGCATCAAACGAAAAATGGAAAAATCAGGCCATCCTACTGCTACAAACAATCATCTGACCAGCTTCCTACCAGGTCCTACCATTCATTTTTGTCAGACTGATCCTTACTTTTTGACAAACATAGCCAGCTAAAGCGAGAAAAATAAACACTTACTGAATCCTATTGGAAATTTCACCGTTCGTGCATCAACAAAAATCGAAGCAAAAACTCTGTTTGGATTCCGGAAGATTGGCTGGCTAATCCACTCAAAGGATTCCCAACTTTCCGATCGCCACCTGTGGCTGTCTGTAGATATCCCAGAGCAGCTGCATATCTCTGTCCTTAATAACGAAACCAACCCAACCATCAGCCATCTCAACCATCTCAACCATCTCCAGAGCCATTACTTAAAAATATAGATTTAAAGAAAAAACTGTTTGTCTACAGTAACGGATACAACGTGGCGGAAGCTGCATCATCTGAACTTTGAAACTGCATCACTCGACATGTTGACGGCCTGTGAATTCCTGTGAATGTCTATTGTACTGATGAAACACTAGTGCATCTTGTCCCTAATGCATCCTTATGGTGTTCTATGGCTTTCAGTTTCATGAAGAACTCATATTTCTACATGTTTTTTCACACTCCCAAGGCATCACTCCCCCCCGCGCTCGAGGGCGCCATGCTGGGCCTTCGTATAAGTCCGCCAGGCATGACATGGTCATGGTCCTGGCAGCGCAAGGATCCCACCAGACGGTGGAAATCATTCAACATATCCTGTGCAGTACCGAGTTTTTCCATGTTTTGCCCGCATCTTAATGTACGGTGCCTAGTTTTTTCCCAAGAATGATATCATCAAATTGAAGCGTTGTGTGATTCAAGTATGGATGCAAAGACAAACAAAACATTAAAAAAAACGTCTATGAGGAATTCATCACTACGGACCGATTTTTGCTGATTTTTGCCACCTTTTATTCGTGCCAAGCAGCGTTCCACACAACGTCCGTAAGGAGTCACCAATGACCTGCCAAAGCTTGGGAAATCCAACGAAAGTGGTTTTTTTTTCAAACCCCAAAAAAGTGGTGTTTTTTTGACATGGACACAGGAAAAACTGACTGTCATGTTCCTACATCGTTTTTTTTCCTGTTTCGGAGTTCCCCAGTTAAAACAAGACGTCGTGAGCATGTTCTGAGATCTTACGACAAATTATACGTCGAATACCTACATAACCTGGCTCCCTGGAACAGTTAACAGTAAAGATTTGTAGGGGGTTCGCTACTCGCGAAGTGCTGATTGTTGTAGGACTGTTACAAGGACCCCGGCTTCATGTACGTATACACACACATACATGAGATCCATATCTACACGTACATATATGTATGATATGAAATGTACACCCCCCAAAACTAACATGGCAATGGAAAATCAACATCTTCAAATGCTTGCTTTTTTCCATGTTCATCTTAGTTTTCCGGGGGTGTAATGATATACTTATACACATGCTCTTCGACGTCCAGCACACCGATCAAAATCCCAAGTCCCCCGGCACGATCTAGTTGCAGCACCCCAGGAGACGGCCAACAGGCGGCCAAAAACTTCAAAGGAAAGCTTACCTCGGCAATCAAAATCAGCAAATCCTCCTGTTGATACTGTTGAATGGTTCAGAAATCCTGCACCACCTGGAATGGTGCTAAAACCTTGCAAATGATGAAATAAACTACCTATGAACTGGTGCATGGTTTCCTCCATCAACAGTATTGTCAGTATTGTCAGTATTGTAAACATATGGGTGTTTCCAAAAATAGGGGTATCCCCAAATCATCCATTTTAATAAGGTTTTCCATTATAAACCATCCATTTTGGGGTACCACTATTTTCGGAAACATCCATATGATAAATAGCCCACTATGGTAGCTGGTCAGCGTTTTGAACATCCCAAAGCCATCAACTTGTCTTCAAACTTCCATTCTTATCTGCCCATGAAAAAACGCACATCACTTCGCCGATTTTCACTCCAGGAGCGATACAGGCAAAGTGGTCTAAATCGAAGATGGAAGTGTCTCAAAATTAAGGAATTCCCCCCCAAAAAAAAGAAAAAAAACAATGAAAATGATCAGTTTGGAATGAAACCATGCTGGACTTGAGGGTCTTAGTTTTTGCGATTTGACCCATATACAAATATCCAATACATTGCAGTGGCGTTAACCCTATATTTTCCCCATCTCTTGTTGCCAACTGGTTTCAAAAAAACAACATCTCCGACACGATGATTGTCACTTGTCTTTAACAGGGGATTCACCTTCAATCAATCTGAGGGATTGGGATCTTTTTTTTCACTGGATCAATATGATTGACTGATGCCCCATTCACCTTTAAAGAGGGTAGCTATATAAATCCAAAATAAACAAATAGATTAATATGGAATCATATAGATACTACTGTTGACGGAAGAAATCGGGCTAACCAGTTGGTAGCTAATTTTACATGTTTTTTTCCACATTTCAGGTTCCCCGGATTTCTTCAACAATAGTAAAAAAAACAAACAAACAAACAAACAAACAAACAAACAAACAAACAAACAAACAAAACCCCAGCATTTCTGTCCACTCAAACGACAGCTGAACAGGCATAACAGGCATAGGCGCTGCAGGCAACATGAGCATCAAAGGCCTGGCAACTGGCAAGGAGAATCTTCATATTGAAACGACAAATGTTTACTACTTTATTTTCCCATCCTATACATCCCATTACATCCCTACAGTCTAAGATGATTTTCAGAAACCACAGCATTGATGGGAAAAAAAATGAGCACATCATCTTAGACTTCTCATCCGCACACCACAAAACTGACCGGCCAAAACCGGCGCCGGGTTTTGGGGGGGCCTCCGGCCAAAGCGATCAGAGAGTCTTCCCACAATGGGTGACAGCATTAGGTCGCTGAGTGCTACTAAAGCAGCTCCTTGACCTGCCGAGTCATGGATTATTCTATGTCACGGTTGTTATGTCGACGAGTCGTCCTTGGGAGTCATGGAAAAGTCTAAGAGGTACATGTTATTTAATTGTGTTTTTGTTTTTTTTTGCGATTTTTTTTCGAGGGTTGTTTCTTCATTCTTCTTACAAGGATGGGGGACGCTCAGTGCAGGCATGATATGGTTTAGTGCGGTCATAGAAGCATGTGGAAGTGACCTCGTCTGTCAAAAAAACACTGACAGTATTCAATTGCAACATAGTCTTTCATTTTCCCCGTCATCACTCAAACTCCACGCGTTTATGACCACAAAGCAAGGTACTTTGATGTCTGGAGGCTTTGGTCGCATCAAAACATCGTAGAAGAAGCTGCGACCGCGCATGGAGTGTCAGGACACCTCAATTTTATTGAGCTTCTCGGGGGCACCAATTAAGATCAAAGAAGCGAGCAAACCCCACCATGTTTGCCAGATTCGGATTTCAAAAGATGACAAAATGCTGATCTTTTTAGGGGGGGAAATTGCTTCACCAATCCCCTATGAGTGGCTTGGTCGGGCCGTTTTCTCCAGAAAAATCCCCTATTTGGCATTCGGCACTCAATAGCAAAGCTCCCAGTTGGTGCGCCAAGATTTGCGCCAGCCGCCGACGCCTCCGAATTACACACTTTGCAAGATACCCGCCAAGACCCCATTTACCAACAGGCAAAAAAAAGGGGTTTTTTTTGGAAACAGGGGCATGTTTGTAAGGTTCTTAGGAATGGGTCTGCGATAAGAGTGGTCTGCAACTATGAGGATGATGTATTGCTTGGCATTGCTTCTTCGTCTTCTACTTCTACTTCCTACTTCCTACTTCCTACTTCCTACTTCCTACTACCTACTACTTCCTACTACTTCCTACTATTTCTACTATTCCTACTATTCCTACTATTCCTACACTTCCTACTACTTCCTACTACTTCCTACTACTTCCTACTACTTCCTANCCTAGATACTACTACTACTAGATACTACTACTACTACTACTACTACTACTACTACTACTACTACTACTACTACTACTACTACTACTACTAGATACTACTACTACTACTACTACTACTACTTCTTCTACTACTACTACTACTACTACTACTACTACAAGAAGTATAAAAGCGTTCGAAGATTGCCACATCTTGCTGCCAAGATTGCTACGAGGTATAAGCTCCACTGTTTCATAGTTGTTTCCTGCCGTTCCCAAACCGTACCTGGTGCGCTCTAACTGCCGATCCAATGCCCAAGAGGATTTGGCACTAAAGAAACGCCTTGCAGAGATGGTTGTGACTTGAGATCGAACCCCAAAATTGATAGAATTGATGGTTGAGAAATGGAGGGGATAGAAACATACTGTTGATAGAAGAAATCTGAAATATGTGAAACCTGACAAAAATGAAATATTCTCCATATTCAAGTGATGCAGGATTTTTTCTATCAACAGTACTGAATCTGCTTCCCACATTTGTCATCCAAATTCTAGTACCCTAATTTGATTGAACCAATGCTTACAACTGTTGGTTCACGTTGGTGGTGAGCAGCCTAGGGTAATGTGTTTTTCCCCGTTAGCAAAGGTATCACTCGAAACACCGAGATGTTTTCTTCATGTTCTTGCAATGGTGCGGTGTATATGTCAAACGTAGATGGGCTATCAAAAATGAGAGACCTGGCAGTTGGTTTCTGTAGCGCTTTTTGAACATGGGTAGAAAACAAGCCTCCAGACTTTTTTAGGCAATTACAAACCTGTTTTTGAACAGTGTCTCCACACCAACTTCTATTGCCTCCAAAATTGATTTGCGCTACAAGGATTTGAGATTGAAATGACCTATGCACAACCATCAGAAGTCCAACGAAACGAACGACAGTCAGACCAACCAGCTAATCAGCTGGCTGTCAGTCAAGGCCATGTCCAAATCCAATCTGAGATCTACTAGGATGTGCGACGTCACATCATCATCATCACGTCACACGAAATCCGAGAAATTGGGAAAAAATACGTTTTCTGTAGGTGTTGGCACGGTGGCATCATCAATCTTCAATAGTTCATCTTAAGATCTATGAAGGGTCGGGAACCAGCAATGGATCCACACAAGGCCCAAGGGGCCCAAGGGGTAGCAATCTTGAAATTTACACTTTCCTTCTTGACAAACAAGTGGATATTCCTATCATGGACTAGCATCGCCTACTTTTAAAAAAAACACGAGTCATCCAAGAGTTGGTGCTGTGAAACGCATGCACAAAGTGTAGCCAAAAGTGCCAGGATATCCCAAAAATTATACTCCCTAAAACTGAGATATCGCCTGAAAAACGATGGCTGGGATATTAGTATTATTCTTTCAGGGGCAAACTGTTAGTTTTAGGGAGGGTAACCAACTAGTTGTGAACGAAGGCTGCGCCGAGCTACTCGGGCGATTGCTCAAGTTCCTCACCATCCCCCATCGCGTGGGAACCGGCCGGATCTGGTTCCAAGCACATCTGCAGCTGGAATGGCTGAAGTGTGGAATGGCGGGAATGGCTGTTAAGTCGAATAGTTGATGTGATATTTTTGGAGTGCTGGACCCCCAGACATCCTTAGAGAGTCGATGTCTAGAATGACAGATTGCCCCAAGACATCTTCCCTATCAAGTGAGGTTCACCGAACCTTGATTCAGCTAGTACCTTGAAAATCCTTGAAAATCCACTTCTGCAAGACTGAAAAATCTAAGAAAAACTAAAAGGATTTAAGCAACTCTTTAAGTGGTTTTAACAGGACATCTACTGACTACAGCATAGTTCTTTTCCGGAAAAATATCACTCTACTCTGGGAGTGTTCTGAGCCAGCTTGGCTTCACAGGTCGCACCAAAAATTTGATTGCAGCTTCAGGTTCATTCAATGCTCGAAAACCCACACAAAATTGCCGACCCGACTCAAGCGGCTCTTTCCAGCAAGAAATACATTGGCTAGGATTTCCAATCCAAACTAGTAATCTGTATATATATATATAATATATTTATACATCTCATATAATACATTATTATTATCATATACAGTGCAAATATATGCATATCATATACAGTAATGGTAAAGGGTGGACTTTTTGCTGCTCTTGGTGAATCATCTTTGTCACCAGATCGTTGGCTCCACCAGGTCGGTCGGACTGTCAGTATGCAGGGATGTGTGGAAATGACGAATCTCCTTGATGATATGGAAAGCCTGGAAAGCCGGTGAAATGAGGGGACATGAAATCAGAAATTACTATAGAATTTTCACAAAAACAATGATGTGTTCGATTAAAAAGGATATTGTGAGAAGGGGATCGCCGATGTTCTTCATACTTTATATATACATCTTTATACTTGCTCAAGGAATGCTTCGCCCTGAAACAAATTGAGTTGTTCAACTGTCTTCAGTCATCCTATAATGTAACCAACCCAATGAAACCTGAAGACCAATCCATACTGGTACACCCAGCAGCTACTTGGCTGGTGCTGTCGCTGCCTCCTTCAATTTATCTTTCAATAATATTTTAAACAAAACAACGGATCCAAACACAGAATTCCAAAAAAAAACTTAAACTTTTACATTTTGCATCATCAAAACGTGACCGTTTTGTCTGAAAAAAGTTCCCTATTCTTGAAGGCAGCTGAATTTTAACTACACTACACTGCCAAACTTTGTGGCATTCTCCCTTGAAATTTGCGACATTTGGCCATCACCATCGTTGCCAAGTTGGCTGATCTATCAATGGAACGGTTGGAAAACCTGCAAAGGTTGAAGTTGCGAAGCCACCGGCACAGGGATTGGGATCATTGCGATCGGTGCACGGCTGTCGTCGTTTCATGGGTTCCTTTCTACAGCGACAGTCCAATAATTGCGTCACGTGTCAGTGTGCCGTGCCTCCTTACATTATATGATAGATTTTACAAGCTTAAGAAAGTCACAAGTCAGGGTGACCTCGAAAAAACCATCTGGCAAAATACAGATAGAAAGGCCTAGCTTAAAAAATCAGAACCCGCAAAGTAGGCATCTTCAGGCTGTCAAAGTCTTTTTGACATGACCTGGTGGCCCTAAAACAACCAACTCGCTCCTTTCTAACATCACATCACTGGCTTGGACCAAAAGGCATCTCTTGGAAGGAATCTAAGTTAAAAGGTCCAAAAATCATGTCAGATCAAAAATCTCGAATTTCTCTTGGGGCCCTGGTGATAGATGTTGATAGATAGCCAGCATCATGTTGCAGTTCGTGTCCCGTCGACTGACTCGAACCGTTTGGCCGTGCCTCAGGTCTCAACATGACTTGGAGGTCCTAAAAGCTCCTGGAAAGCAACCCATTGCTACGTTGGATGATTTGAGACTAGCACTTACACATACTGTAGGTGTGTCCGAAAAGCATCTGTAAAGCATAGGTTCTAAACAAGCTAACCATCTGTCATGAAAATTGGGCGAGCGCTCCTCATCTTCAGGAGTTTTGGAGGTGGATGTACTATCTTTGCCATCCTTCCGCTGATTGAAAATGGACGTTGGAAGTCCAATGGAAGTCCCAACCCACCAAAATCTTTGCACACAAAAAATCATCACAAGTTGAGTAAAAATTTGCCTCCATTTCTTTCACCTCTGCTGGTGCCGTACTTCCTCCTCGCCAGGAAAACAAGACAAAACTGGGCAACGTTGAAACCCACAGCGCCGTTCCAACCACAGCAGGCCGCCTGTCGCCTGGTTTTGCGGTGTAGTTGTAGTGGTCATTTCATCGGAGTCACCTTTGTCACCTCGAAACACACAAAGCGGGCGAGGGTTTTCAAGGATGGCAAAAAAAACCTAAAAAATCATCATCTCATAGCAGATTTCTGGGGTTCGAGATATCGAAATTACACTTTCGATTTTTTTGGAGTGAAATCTAAGGTTTGAATCTGAAACGTCCAGTTTTTATCCAATCAAAAAAAAAGCTGACTTCACCAACTTCTCCGATCTTTTTTCCTACCCATCCAGGTGAATCCAAACTATGATTCCCATAAATTCAATCAAAAATTTACCAATTTCCTGGTTTTTTTCTCCAATTTCTGGCCATTCTGTTTTTGAAGATTCCGGTGGTTTTTTTTTCAACTAACAGATTCACCACCGTGTCGGGGTGTTGGAGGTCCCTCAGTCCCTCACCTGTTGGACGTAGTTTTAGGCCCTTCGGGCTTTCCGTGGACCCGAAAAATTGGGAGGCCGCCGAACCTGCGGGACGTCTGTTCCGCCAGACATCTTGAGGTCGGAAATGGGGAGAAATATGGGATTTTCCGGCGTATGATTGGACGATCAAAATGGGATTCTATCTTTTTTGGTCAAAATGAGATTGAAGTAGATCAAAATGAATTGAAAAAGATTCAAGTGGTGTCTTCAAGATGCTTGTCTTGCAGGCTCTGCATCAGACGTGTCATGCACTACAGATTCCAGAATCACCAACATTTAACACTAGTCACTAGACATTTAGATATTCAGGCATGTTTCGTTGCATATCTATCATTTTACACTGACAAGACATCACCCAGAAACATCATTGAAATAGGCAAAGCATGAAGTTTTTATCATCAAGACTCATCGTCTCCCCTCCTGTGCTCTTTTCGAGCTCAAGCGGTGGGTTTTGTGGAAGGTGCTCTTTTCCTTCAGACTCTGCAAGACTGGAAAAATCCCCCAAAAAACGCATTGGTAGGTATGTATGAAAAACTGTAGGTAAGTATCTTTAGTGATCCATGGGTTTCATTTTTGTTGTACTTAAAAGACTTCCCCAAACTGTGTTTCACCAACACCCAAAAAAATCCATGAAAAAAATCCGCTTCGCAATCGCTGCATGGAGCCGATCGGATCTACCTGTACTATGAATCACCCCTTGGGAGACCCTTCCTGGAAGTGGATGAAGTTGAGCTTTAGCCACCTCTGGATTTGTCGCAGCCTTTGTGCCTGGCAAAGTTTTTTTTTGGGAGGAAAAAAATGGGACATCAAAAAACGTTTTTTAAAAAACCGCCTAAAAGTCACAAGATCATCCTTCTTCCTTAGAAACCTTCAAAAAATATCAACAAAAAATCCAAAACATCCAAACAAAAAATTCTCATCCATCTCGAAAAACATTATAAATTGAAGATCCATCGATTTCTGCCAGAAGTTTCCAATGACTTTTCCAATCACTTCCACCTTTCCGGGCCGAAGCCGCCGAGTGGAGATCTGCTCCTTCCAACTTTGGTGAACCCCTGGCGTTTCCGCATGCGTCAAAAAATAGCCAACACAGCCAGGTCTTCCAAAAAACAAGAATTCACATAGAATTCACAAATCGAGTCAACATCATAACTCTTGAGTCAACATCTCTAAGTGTCATCTTTTTTTGGGCCATCTTTTGGTATGATTTCTGTTCTTCCACCCTGCAACTCCGTGGTTCCAACCACCTGAAGGGAAAGCTGGGTGGTGCCATCGTGATCACCTGCACAGCGCAACTAAACCACACCATTCAACCGCCAGCTGCCACTCAAAATCCCAAACCTCTCGCATGGCCATGGCTATGGAGGTACTCACCTCAAGATACCCAACAAAAATCACCACTTGATATCCACTTGAAGGCATGGTTCAAAGCTCATCCAGGATACATTTGAACCAACAAAAGCCAGGTCCCCTTGCAGCAGCTGTCACATGGCTGGGTGCTGCCGTGCTCATGTGCACCTGAGCCACCCCAACAAAAAAAACGGGCAAGTGCTCGTGTGATCTGTGTCCAGTGTCTTAAACTGGACGACCACCGACCACCAAAAAAACATCAACCAAAAATAGTGAAGCTTCGTGACACATGTTTTTTTTGGTGTCCCCCCTTTTCGAGCTGTTTCTTTTTCTATTGGGTCTCCTTGCCGTCATTCTTGTATAATTCTGACAATATATGAGCCATTTCTTCCCAGCTGCTCACACTCTTGACCTCTTGACCTCTAGGTGCCAAACTGCTGTCGCTTCATGTGTGTGATTACGAAAGATCTGCAGGGCAGAATGGCAGAATGGCCAGTCATCAAGAGCTTCCGTTGATGTCACCCCAAACGCCAAATGTCAAAATGAAGGACCTAAAAAAAAAGATCCACTTGGGATCCATGGTGCACATGTTTTTTTGTGGGACGTAAATCAGGAAATCCCATTTTGAAAAAAAAAAAGGAGGTCAGAAATTGTGGGATCGACCATATCCTAAGCTTGGAATGCCCGGCAAGGTATGGGCTGTAATTTAAGGTCAACTAGCAGCCCATCACCATATGGGAACCGATGAAATAGCTGCCAACACACAAATTGCACCCCTTTTGTTGGGAGGATGTAAAAGCAATTTTCAACATGACCATGGAAAAATGATCCGAAACATCATCTAAACACGTCATTCCCTCAGTTGACATCTTTCTATCGTCCCGTTGATGTTGGCTGGGTTGAAGCCCCACCTCACCACCAGAGGGATGAATTAAAGCGTGAAGATCCCAATGGAAGATCATCAAGCCGAAGAAAATCATGGTGTAAATACCTGACAGCATGACAGCCATGACAACATGACAACATGACATGGGGGTTTCCTAGAATGGTGGTACCAAACAGCCATTGGTTTTCCTACTAAAAATGCTCATTTTGGGGTGTGACATGGGGGGAAACCCACCATTAAAGGAAAGACCCACATAGCAGTGGACATAGCCACGTGTCAATTCGCCCCCCCAAAACTCGGAGTGGATCGGAATTCCATTCCGTCCCGCCTGCCATCACGATCCAACGAAGTAAAAGTCCAAGGGCCAAGACCTGCGGTGTGGAAGCCATGACAAGATACATTGGCTGAAAATCCTATCAAAAATTGTCCCATCTGAATGATGAGATGGAAAAATTTCCTGCGCCTCTCCAGTCAATGGATCTCGAACTGCAAAACATTCCTCCAACAAACTTCGATTCGTCGATAAAAATCGAGTAAGGAATCCAAGGAGTCCGACGAAATATATGTGCTGCACAACATTATGTGACGTCCTGTGATGATTACAATCCCTCCTAAATGTGTGGTTAGAATGTAAGAACACTTTGTGAATCGAGCATGGATACACTACATAGGAACTCTGTATCTTTAAGATTCTGTAAGTATAGTTATTTCTGCAAATTGAATCTTCCCTCTCGTCACTGAAACGGAAACGGAGTCCTTGACACATTGTCCGCCACTTTTGGGCGCATGTGCCTAGCTGTCGCTATGATTTCCGTTGAAATGAAATCAAGAAATGATTAAACTTCAAGCAGCTCGACAGTGTCTCACAATTTCTCTCTCACCCACCCACCCCTCTGCTTTGGACTAACCGCGCCTCGTGAGATGCCGTATGACCCACAGCGCCGTGGGGCTCCTCGCGCTCGGCCGGCCAGTCTTCCTCCTGGCACGCCGGGTGGTGGAAAAATTGCAGGAAAAATGGGGACAATGTCAGTAGTGAAGATCAGTTATGTCTTGGAGAGTCGTCATGTACACAATGTTCATCCCAATATAGAGGGCTTGCTGCACAGCCCTTAGGTTTACTTCCATATGGTGTCTAACCATAGCACGTTGGTGATGGTTTTTTCAAAAGCCAGATATACCAAAGAACTCATCATGAGGCCATCAAAAAAAAAGTGTACTTGATATCTCCTACCACCAAGAGACGAGGAGTTATCAAAACAGGGAGAACACATTGTCCTAAAAAATATCAAATCATCGAATCTTCAATTCATGCCACCCGATTCTTCTTGAATTCACTCACAGTTCTTTTCAAGCGGCCCCCCCAGCCTCGATATGCCCTGTCAGCAAGTTAACCCCAGTGCCGGGATGGCCAACCTCAGTCCCCAGCGGCCCAGCTACTGTAGTTGATTGTTGATTTAAGAAAAAAGTCTAGGGTTTTTTCAGATAGTCTTCTTATACATCCCAGGATGTCAGGTGCGAATGATTTCTTCCAACAGCCTAGGCTACCCAGCATCATCGGAGTCTGCCAACCATCGGCCTTCCAACATGCCCATAATGAAGCGCGCATCTTCGCAGGCCTCCGGGCCGAAGATCCGGTCACAATATAATACTCCCCGGAGTTCGATTTTTCCATGAAATGACTGCAGATTTTCCAAAATACTTTTGAAATCTTTTTAAAATGTTTTTTCCGGAGTTTTGGTGAAAACATGTGAAAATCGTGTTGCCACGCCTCTTGACCATAGCTGTCCCGCTTGGCGATGGTATCCAACCATGCATGCATCGCGAAGAGGAGGGGTACGGATAAGAACATCCCTGCCATGGTGAGCTTCATGAAGCTTCTTCTTAAACCAGGTGGTTCTGGGGAATGGAAAATTACATTGAAATCAATGAGGAAAGAAATGCTCAAAAGAATCGCCTGTTTCACTTGCTCGGAAGCTTTCTGGTCATCTTCACAACCAGCTCCACTCACTGCAAAAAAAATCCCCCAACTCACCTGTGAAGCCCCAAATGTATCCAAAGAAGGAGAGACCCAGCAAAACCACCACGCTGTGAATCTCCTGGAACAGAATCACACAAGAAGAAAAACGAATGCCTTTTTGGAAGGGACACATGAAAAAAATCAAACTTGAAAAAAGAAGCGGAACTACTTGTTGTTCCACTTCACTGGCTGATTCTATGATTTGTTTTTAATAAGATGGCTTTGGGTTGGCCAATCATTGCAATAATGATTCCGAAGAAAAGCACATCGCCCCCTTTGTTTTTGCAAAAAACAGCTTCTTTGAGGCTGTCGGAGAATGAGTCTGATCAGAGGGAATTTGGATCAGTTGGATCATTGACAAGCGGGAGGGAGGCGGCGCCTTGTCAAATTATGATTCACTGCACAAATACATCGGGTTTGTCTCAAAATGAGGGAAAAACCAAAAAAAAGTTTATGCAGGGTCTTTGATTTTAACATCAACTTAGTAGTCTTCTTTGGGGATCCTTGATTTTGAGACATCCCAATATTCAGATGAAAATGATTCAACACTGCGTCTCCCTCACCCGAAAGCTACTACTGTGTGCGCTGCTAGGAACCCTCACTAGGAGAAACTGTACCTCACTCTTCCACATAGCTTTGAGATGGTTTGGTACCCTTGTCTCTGGAATTTCTTGCCATGAAAACTGAGCACATCTGTGGGTGACCACAAAATCCGCCATGACAGCTTCCCAGTGGAGCAAATCTTTGCCCAGCAAACCCACGCTTTTAGCGAAGCAAAAAATGAGTGTAACAGGTCCGGCGACCTCTGGGTGTTGAAAACTTGGATCAAAGGATGCTGTTGACTCCTGAAACCTTCTTGATGAGTGTAATTCATTTTAGCAAGCCGGAATCTGCACCTATTTTTGTCGAACCGACTAAAGGCCAAGAAGACAGTGATGAATTGCAATACTGTGATGTAATGAATTGTAATTATTATCTTTGAAAGGTAAAAACAGCAAAGGCAACATTATGCAGGTTCTAGGTAGAAACTACTTGAGTGGTATCAGGGTCCAGCGATCAGCCCAATTAGGTTAGTTGTACGTATGTTTCATAGATTTTCATAGTCCATTTCCAATACATCCCAATGAAACCGAAACTTCTGATACTAAGGACATTGGTGCGGGCCGATGGCTGCCGGACATTGTGCTCCAATTCATTGCGCACTCACGACGTCTGACATTCATTTCTGTACCTGCAAAACGCACTGGTTTTAGGGATGAAAACCGGGCCCGTCTTGCACTTTTCTTTTCTCAGGGGCCAAAGAAAAAGGCCCACGAACCGTTCAGCGTTTTCAGATTCTGCCGTTTCAGCTGACATCCCGTAATACATCATGATATACGTTAGATCATCGTGCAAAAAACTCGGCTGGACCTGTTGTTTCAGTCTACTTTTATCATCTTTTATCAATCATCCATTCGTATTTTGCATGATTCCAGACCTGCGAGTCGCGTGTCATTTCGCGCCATAAGGGTTTTTGTCGCTAAAGACGGCCTCAGCGTTGTTTTTTCGGATCAACAAAAAATTCATTGCGAAGTTTAGCCCCTGCGATGAGTTTGGCAAGCACTTGGAGCCATCAAAACTGATGTACTGCTGATGTAAAATGGCGATGCTTCAAAGGCTTTTGTGGAAAACTGTACAGGAAATTTGAACTTTTGTTTGCTGAATCTTCTGCTATCAGGTGATCCCTTAACCAAAACAAAAGATTTTGCACCTTTACATAGCCCGATGATCGATAGATCATGCTGTTTGTTTTGTTTACATACACACCAACCTGCCAACCTGCACCAATCATGATAAGAATCGCCTTGGTTTAAAGATAGGATTACAATCAGTATCCATCACCAGGATTCATATACCGGCCAAACCAACCATTACACTGAGTTGCCCATGGTCTTGCTGCTGCACTGGCCACCTTATTGGACGACAAGCCACTTAGATGAGCTACCAAGCTCAACTGGCACAAATAGAAATCCTCAATTACTTACCCAAAGAAAACATGAAGGAAAGGAGAAAACCAATCAGGCCGTTCGCGATTATAGAAAGGTTGACTCAAGTTTGAGGGTATCCGACTAATAAAAGGAA
>DF243854.1:0-33920 GCA_000507305.1 Breviolum minutum Mf 1.05b.01 | reverse complement strand
AATGGACCCAAGGTAGCCCCAAACAAGTTGCTGAGCCCAATGATGGCGGGAAAGCTGATTGACCGGAAATTTTAAGGAACAACGTCAGCCAATAGAAGAAAATGAATGGCGCTTTGATTCAAATAAAACCACAAGTTCCACCCATCAACGGGCCACAGCTTGCAGCTCACCCCTCACCAAAGATCTCAGCCTAGCGCAGGTGAGGGCCATGCTGGGGCTTAGCCAAGCATGATGAGGTGCCAATCCGGGGCATGTGAGAATTTTTTTTGGGACCAAGCGTGGGCACCAACATTTGGGAACATTGAAAATATACCACAAAATATAACACCACATAACACCACATTTCTGTTTTGCTGAACTCCTGTTCCACTAGCTTTTCAACCTCAAGGGAGTGCAACTCTCAGCAGAGTTGCTTTGAGGCAACATGTCAATGGATGGGTTTGGTAAAATGATAGCGCAGTCAGGACCCACTGCTGCCTTAAGGGGCAAACTCTTGGCTTCCGGGTCATTGGTTTCCTGGCCGTCGCCGAAAGTGGTTGGCGTTTGTAAGAACAAGGAAGCTCAACGTTTGAATGCGGAGTTGTTACAGCATGTAGCGCACTTTTGGTGTCCCCAATGGGAGTCACCGGCTATGATTCCCCTTGATGACATCAAAAAGGAGGTGTTTGGGTGGAAATGTTCATGTCATTTCATGTGTTAATTGGTGTTGGTTTTTTTCCCTCGAACCCCGCTGAATGGGAAACACCTTTAAGCTTGGAAATGTTGTAAAAAAACACTTAAAATGTTGAACCCACAGGTGAAGATTATGAGGGACACACTTTTCATGGCCCTGGAACCTGCTCAAGGGCATTGTGATGCTGTGGCTATCAAGGAGTTTGTGAGCAACATCAACCACGAACTCCACACATCTCAAACCAAAAGGGACTGAATGGGGGAAAAAACAGTTGGTGCAATTGTTTGGGGTTTATGGCTTTCTCTTACGGTCTTTTTTGAAAACCCACCCCATTACAACATTTCTTTTCACGGTTATTTTCATGTTCTTCTCCCAGGATCCTGTTCTCAATGACCTGTATGCAGTTTTTCGTGGGTATTGGCCTGTGAAAAAGTCAGCGTCTACGGCTCTGGCTAAAGAACAAGATGGCTATGAAAACACACTCCCCGAAACGGATGTAGCTACTCCTGATGCCGATCTTGAAGATACCGAACATCCTGATGATGAACCCGATGATACCCAACTAGCTGAAGCCCTTGGTGTACCTACCTCTTGTGTTAGCAAGATGTCTCCCTCCAAAGCGAATGTTGAGTTAGAGTCCGGTGTTGATGGTGTGCCACTGTCCGAGCAAGAACAACGGGCAGCGCGGATTCTAGAGCTTAAGTTCCCTGACAATGTAAGTCACATAACTTTCCTATTTTCCTGACTTCTTAAAAAATAGCTACAATACAAACATGATAGAATATTATCATAGTTTTTTCTGATGAAAGTGCTATAAATCATGTTCAGTTATGATTATGATAGTGTATGATGATAGTTAATTATGGTTGTTTCACTTAGGTCATTGCTCGCAGCAGCTCAAAAGAAACGGGCTGAAGTGGTCGCTGCAAAGTCTAACGCTCCAGATCCTACTGCCCAAGAAACACTTCCTATGGATCTATCCCCAGCTATTCGTACTTTCTATGGGGCTCCTGCGGATAAAGCACCTTTCTTTCAGGAAACGGCAAAAACTGCTGAGGAGATTGAAGAGGAGAGGGAGAGACATGAACTCTTGACTGCAAAAACCCGAAGACTTGATTCTTTTGCTGAAGACAGTAATGATCAAGATGTACCAAAGGAGGTTGAGGAGGAAACCCCAGGAGAGATCACACCTAAGAAATTGGAGTCGGTTTTTGATCAAGAGGCCGGGTTTTCAAATTGTTGGCTAATCTTTTTTTAAAGAAGGATGCTTTACCATGTACAAATAATTAAGGTATGTTTGGTTTTATAAGTTTTGTATTTGATCTGTTGGGAGGTCGAACTATCCCGGATGGAGCAACAGGCATGGAAGCGAGAGCTAGATGCTGGCGCTGCGGATGGTGAAAAACCCAAACAAAAGAGGAAACCAAAGGCGAAGGCGAAGGGTAAGAGCAAGGCGAAGGGTAAGAGCAAGGCGAAGGCGAAGGCGAAGGAGAGTAAGGGTCAAGATGAGAAGAAAACCAAGAAGAAGAAGAAGGCTCAGGAGAATGAAGACAAAAATGAGAAAGACGAAGAAGCAGGAACCAAGAAGACTAAGAGGAAGGGTAAATCTACTAAGGAGGAGAAGAGTGAAACCCCTGTTGACACCATAGCCACCCCCCCACCCAAAGCACCCAAGTCTAGTACTGAGGGAGTTGAAGAGCAATCGAGGGAGAAGGGGGGGCGAGTAAAGAAAACTTTCGCTGGTCGTTATCGACCCAAAACTCCTTGGGGGTCAGCGATGTGGGATGCTTTGAGGGCCGCTTGGGTGGCAGTGGCGATGGTTCAGTTGAATGCTCCATCGAAACTTGAGGCCATTTGATTCAAAAGTCACACCCCCAGGGTTGAAAATTGTTGCGAGTTTTTTGTTGTGTAATAGTTGTGTAGCTTAAAGCCTGAAGGTTTGCCCCATTTAAACCATAAGTGGCCTACCTCGATTTGACTCATCAAAATCCCGCTAGGTTACATTTTGGACCTTTGCTGTTTCAAAGTGGGATGATGAAGGTATTGACACTTTTGCCAAGAGCCAAAAGGAATTGGATTCTTTAGCTATCGATGCAGTTACGTTGTTTGTGGCAGAGCAGGCATAGAAGGGGTGAAACCCCCTTGGCCTCATTGGGCTTTGGAAGCCTTCCTGTTGGGGGCAACTTTGGAAAATCTACAAACAAAAATCAATAAAATCAACAAAACCTGATGACATACGCAGGTATGACATACTCAGTTTGATGTTGTTGTTATGTTGTTGCTGAACCGTGGGTTGCCCTTTTTTGCCAGCAGGCGTTGCTTCCCATCTTACTGGCTAACATGTGCCACGTACGGATCATCTGGGGGTGCCAAAAAGTTTGTGCGATTCCCTTTCACTAATCACTTTCACCTTTCCCCTTCAAGGTTTGGGGGGCGGGTCACTTCGATCCAGCCCACTGATTCCAGCCCGCCTCCAGGTGCTTTTGCAGCTGGCTGCGATGACAGGCCTTCCGAAAGGCAGCAGTGCTTTTGCGAGACGTGGGTTGATGAACAGTAAACCTGGCTGGTTACCTCAGTACTTGCACATTGTTTCGGAATGTGGATGGAAACTCGAGTTGATCCAATTGTATATCGATCTCCCTATCTCTTCTGATATGCAGCATTTATCAGCTTTCTCAAACTCTTACTGTGGATCACCTTTGATCCGAAAACAGTGGTGCAATGTTGAGATCCGAATTGGACTTAGTACTGCGGCGGCTGGCTTTCATGGGTGCCCCAAAAGATTCTCAATACAATTATGAAAGTTACAGTTCGAAGTTACTTCAACTTGTCGTTTTGGAAGTCAAAGCTTTAAGGCCTAGTAATCCCATACCCCAAATCGCCGAGGCTTTCATTTTGCTGATCCTGCTCTTGAGCTGGCAATCTTTCTACAACGAGGACCAGTCGAAGGAGTACCAGGTGGTGGAATACTTTGCGGGGGTTGCCCGCATTGCTCGGATGAGCTCTGCTTTTGGGTATAGTGCATGTGCTTTTGATGTGGTATTTGATGATCCTAAATATTATGAGTCAACCACCCCTGAAACAAAAATGAAGTTAAAGAAAACTCGAGAGACTAGCGCAATGGATCTGACTTCATGTCCCGGTTTCACGTTGCTTGGAATCAGCTTTATGTAATTGAACTTGTTACCCAAAACTGTTGTTTTTGCTGGGACCCCAAAACTATTGAACTATTGATTGCCAAAAGGAATTCCTAAACCAACAGTGTTGTACGCCAGTAACCCCCTAAACCGAGGTTGGCCCTATCACTAGCTCTCCAGGGCAAGGTCAATGAGTGTATCACATTTTGGGGCATTTGCTGCAGCTCATGGATACACATGAATTCTGGGACCTCAAAAAGGGATGCCTTTACACCAATGGGATGCCAAGCTTTTTCCTCAGTTCAAATGGCGAATCTTTTGACATCAAGGCTTGGGTTGCAAAACATGTTTATAAAGTTTCAAAAAGGAGGCCATGAAAGTGTGCCAGTTTATTCTGTAGTGCTTCAGCCCTGAGGTCCATATTGTTAATATTACTGTGTATATGCATGGGTGGAACTCCAGTGATTGAAAACCCGGCCTCATCAATGATTTGGATGCACGATCGATTTCAATGGCTGCTGGGTGTCCTTGAAAATGTTGGCATGAGGGACCCTCATCGCAAATCAGATTGAACTTGTTCTTTACTTTTTGTTGACCCCCAACTCTTTCAGAATAGGTTGTATAGTGTACATAGTTGCCATGGTTTCCTTTACCCTGCCACCATTCCCAGCTGAGTTGTACCGGCAGAGCTTCTGGATGTGCCACTTTGGGCATAGCTCTCCGAAGAGGACAATCCTGTGGAGCACGGGTTCGATCATCGGGGCGTTGAAAGCATTCGAAACCATGGTACGTAAGGATTTCACCTTTGACCCAAAAAAGAAGACTGCCGAAACTTATATCAATGGTCGTGGGGAGAAAGCCTACAAAGGTTCAAAATGTTTGAAAGGGCACACAGCCACCAGGATGGAAGATACAAGCAACCTTTTTTATGTTAGATATGGTAATTTGACTTGTTCTTTTGATTGTACTTGATGACATTTTGTCCTCTGGTGGTTTTGAAAAGAAGCTGTAGTTTCATGTCCCGGAATGCCACCAACTAAGGGTGTATACTCCCAAGTTTGCGGGATTTGTGGTCCGCATGATACCTTACTTCAATGACGTCAAACGAAAGCAACGTCTACCAGAAGTGCCTTGATGGATTTGAAGTAATGCTTGTTGTTTTCTACAAAATAACAAAATCCAATATATTGTTGGTCCCCTTAGCTGCTTCCACCACAGGTTCCAACCATCAAGCCTTTGATGGAAGTCTTTGCAGAAATGAAGTACGGAGACCTGTGGCATGATGCACAGTTGGTCCCAGCGATACAGTATCTTCGTGGGAGTAGGGCCTTGAACATACCAAATGAATGGCGGCCTTTAATGCCTACACAGCTTTAGATATTGGTGGGCTGATTCGAATGGTTGGGATGAAAAAAGGTGGAAAAAAAGTTAGCGTAATTTCCCGGGAAATTCGCGGAATATCCCGGGAAATTCGCGTAATTTCCCGTCCGTCCATTTTAGAGAGATTTTGACATGGCAGTTTGAGCAGTTTGAGCCCAGCATGATACACTCAGTTTAAGCCAATTGATCTTGAACATGTTTCTGGCGCGTTGTTCCTGTAATCCTGTATGTGCTCAGGCTTTTGACGTTTGTAGGCAATAGTATGGCAACTAGGTTTGCTAGTAAGGCTTGGTCGTGTGAATCACTTCAAAGGGGAATGGTATTAGCACGGGCCATGCCACTTCAACTTGAAAGTCCGACGGAAACTCAACTAGCAGAGATGCAAAAGGAACTCGAGAAATTGGAGGCGGGGGTGGTTGGTGAAGGGACCGCAACAAAGACTCATAAAAGAATACATGTTAAAGGCTGGCCTCCCTGATAAGCATTAATACTTTACATGTTTCCAAACTAGGCTCAACAATTTGGAGTAAATAAAAGTATTTGAGACAACATATAGCGAGCTGAGACCTTGGAAAATTGATGCAATAAAATGTTTAGGCCTTTGGGGCTTATGCACACATCACTTCCGATGTGGCCTTCATAGCCTTCATAGGGCACAAGGATGTTAACCCCCAAATCGAATCCTACATGGAACCTACCACACGGCATTTGTTTTTCCCCTCTACTTATTGTTTTCAAGTTTTCATGTTTTTTTCCTTTACTTATTGTTTGTGTCTCCGATTCCAATCAGGCTGAGGAAGCCGCCAATCGTGCCAGGTCAGGGCATCCTGTGGAGTCTGGGGGGTCAGCTGAAGCTGTGAGCACAGTAGAAGAAACCCCACCAAATGGTGTCTTGTTTAATGTTTGGGAACCTTTACCTTTTTTGGTTTTGGTAACAATTTGCTACCCCAAAAAGATGTTAGATAATGTGTTTCCATTAATTTGTCCCTGTTTTGAACCACTTAGGGACTTCAGGGGCTACACTCGAAAGTTCTGAACGCAAGACAGCTGATGAGATCAAGAAAACACCGGGTGAGATCAAGGAGGGTGGTATGGAAAGTCCCATGTTTGATGGCACCCAGCTTGATACTCCCAGCCATATCCCTTCCAGAGAGGCCAGAAAGTTCCAAAACAAATTTGTTTTCACCATTTCCAGAAATCATTCTCAAACTCTATGGTCAAGATTGATCAAGTAAAAAAAACATGTTTGTTCAATGTTAGTCCTTGGTGATGTTCAACCCTGTATAGGAATGGTTGGAGATGCAAGATGCCCAACTGCCTGGGTCACCCACCGGTACAACGCATCCTCCCAGCCCGCCTCCATCACAACCGCGCCCAGAGGAACCAAGGGAAGCGGCCTCACCTGTGGCAACACCGTGCCAGCGTCCGGGTGAAGCTCTTTCCAGGGATGCCATCGATAAGAGGCTTCGTCGTGTGTTTACCCCAAGGAGTGATGGAACATACTCTGTTAGCGCAGACTTTGTTAAGCAGTATCAAGCTCGGGGATCTGATCGTCAAAAACTTTTGGTGATGTTTGAGAAGTGCGACTACAACCCGGACAGGGTTTGTTGAAAACTCTTAGTTGAACAGGATTTGAAAAAAACAATGTTTTAAGAATATCCAGTTGATGAGTTTTAGTTTTGTTCAACCAAAATTTCAAATCTGGATTGTGGTAGTCTCAAAAAACGATGTATTGGTTGTGTTCCCTGTGCCGTTTCTTCAGCGTGGAAACCCTTTAGGATAAGTTTGTCACGAAATGCAAAAAGATCACCGAAGAGATTGATGAAACCGAACTTGATGTTGGCTTTCGGTTCATGACGGAGGAAGACATGCAGGAAGCCAATTTCCCCCAGTAACATGTCTCAAACCAATAGTTTGTTGGGATAGGTTGAAACATTTTTTTCTGCTGGATTCTGAAAGTCTCACTCACTACATCTAGGTAGTCGTGATATATACTATATAATTTGATATGATATTATACTTTGATATAATACACTTGTATATATAATAGCATATATTTCATTATATAGACAAATTGTAATATAGATAGATATCATATCCTGGTAACTCCCACACATACCGGTGTTCAACATCCAAGGTGGAAAATAGATGGTGTCAAGGCCTACTGCGAGCATGATGCGACTCTCACAAGGAACGATTTCGTTTTTACTTGGCCATCAATTCAATATCAATACAATGGATGGATTGGATTTGAATAAACTCTTGCTATCCGCAGGGCCTCAAAGTATGGTGGTGGCACTATGTATTGGGTGGAAAACGAGATCACGGGTCACAAGAGGACAAGTCCCTGAATGTGTGGATCTTTCTTGAAAAAAATCATTCAATCAAGTGTTTTTTTTGAAACCTAGCCTGCAGGAATATCAAAAGAAACACTTTGGAAAAGATGATGGACTGGGATGAGAACGAAAAGATTCAAGATCTTGACCTTACTCTTCCCGGGCGAGATGCACTAGGCAATTTGGGATTTTACAATCAAGTCATCTTCAAAGCAGACCTGCACTAAACTGATGGTTGGACATTCATATAATCTACTAACAAACACATTCTCTACAAAATCCTTTCTCTTCCTCCGCCCAGCCAGGCAAGGCCTTTGGTGCTGAAATTTCTGGGAAAGCACCTGAACCAAACGCAGCGGCAGAGAGCGAATTTGCCAAGGTTTTGCGGCAAGCAGGTTTCCCAGAACTTGAATCAAAAGTTGCCCCGCAAAGTGTGATTATCAAAGTCTTGAGTGGGATGCAAAAACGGATTATGAAGATCTCGGAGCTTAAGCAAAAGCTTGGGGAATGCAAGGGTCAACCACTGGTGGATAAGACTCTCAGCTATCAAACCTGACATGTACAGTTGTCATTCTTTCAAAAGTTTTAAAGCCAAAAAAGATTCAATGGAAACAATCTTACCACCATTTTTGATTCTCATCATTCTCATCTTCCGAGTTTCCCCCAAGGATGTTGACAAAACTGGACGAGATCAATCAAGGCATTGAAAAGAAGAGTGAGGTGCTGCAGGAACTTCATGGGGAAGGCCTTATTAATGGATATTCCCAAGAGCCACTAGACTTAAACATCTCTTGGTTAACTTATTGCCTTCACAGCCAAAGCCCTGTTTAAAGAAAACAAATCGGCCAAATGTAAGGTTGCAGGACAAAATGAACAGTGAGCTCCGTGATGCCCGTAAGATGTTTGCACCTGAGAAAACTTGCACAGTATACAGTTTACTTGTTACTCATGTTAAGTATATAATATCCTTGTATCATTTCTTCAGGGCTGGTGATGCTTTGATGGTCGAACCTCGTGCCAGGCCAGCTTCCAAAATTTTTGAAAAGTCTGATGATACAGAAGTATTCCAATACCCTCCTATTAAAGCAGCTCAGCTCACAACACTGCCACAGGTCCCTCATTACTGACGCTGCTCGGCAGAAACGTTTGGCCACTGCGCCTCCTCCAGAAAAGCAGCCCCCGAAGAGACAGCGTCCAGCAATGACACCTGAGGGAAAGGCCAAAGCGAAGTCCACCCCAAAAGGGGGTGCCAAGGCAAAATCGTCTGCCAAAGGTAAGGCAGCTAAGTAAGCTACAACTTGTTGCTGTTTTGGTTTTGACATGCTGTGCTGGGTGATGAAAGGGTTTGGAATGGGCGACCCTATTCCTAAACACCCTGCAATAGTTGGCATGGTTTGTGGGTGATGATCTAGATGATCTGAACAGCGAAGAAAAATAAACTAGCCAGCGGACAGTTGCTCAGCACTTGACACATCTTGACACCATAGACAAATCATCTTACATCAACACCAAGAACAAGACTTTAACTTCATTACTGCTTTCACATGCCAGGTTTCGAAAGTACCCAACGTCAAATTGATGGGAGTTTGCTTGAACATTATGCAGAAGAAATGGGAAGAGGGGTCTGAATCCAAGTTTGGAGATTGTAAAACTCACCCAAGGTCAACCATCCCCCACTTATCCCTTGCACAGCTTCTTTGTTGAGGCCCCTGCTGTTTCCATCGCTCGCTCGAAGAGAGCCATTGGACAGGCAGCCCCCACCTTGGTGGGGTCGAGTAGCAACGCAGACAACAACGCTACAAGGGATGTAACCTCAATGCTGGTGAGGGGAGGAATGTCCATTCATGTGGAAAGGACTAGCCTAGTCCCTAGTCTTTGCTTTAGACTTAGAACATTTTTTTGGTCTTTGGGAATTCTCCTGGTAAAAAAGGTAAAGGTTCTTTTTTGGATAACTCATTCTGAAGTGAGATCAGGTCTTTACCCTTGAGAAAGGCAACACCATTGAGATCCCACTGGTTTTGCCAAGTTCATGGTTAAAGGTGATCCTCCAGGACTACAGTTTTCTTCTTAGTGGTGGCCCTGGCAACAATATACATGATCAGCTACAAGCTTTCTGGACTTGCTACGAATATTATCAACCCGGACATGAAGTGTACAAAAAATCCAAAGCTGATTTACGGTATACTTTACCCATTGCAATTCATGGTGATGAAGGTCGCTATTTGAAGAAGGGCAACTTTATGGTTTGCACAGTGGAAACCCTTTTAGGAGTTGACAGTTCCAAGAAAGACATCAAACTCCGCAAAAAACCTTGCACTTGTCCAATGGATGGAGCTCTAGGTCGGTATGGTAGTGTAGGTACTGGCGATGTTGGTGATACAAAATTTCAGGGTGACGTACATCGAGCAGGAAGCCAATGTGTGAACGATTGTGGAAACGAGTTCCTTTCCAAGTTTCTCATTTTTGGCATGTCGTCCCTTAAGTACAAGAAACACAGTGGTCTCTTGACCCAAGCTTTTGACATGGTGGCTGAAGATTTGAAGCATTTGTTTACTACAGGGATCTCGATACATGGGCAAACTTTTTACGCTGCAACCCTGGGACTTAAAGGCGATTTGAAATTTCACCATCAGATTGGAAATCTGACACGTAGCTACTACAACGCTGGTGTGCGTGCAAATCATCCAATGTGTTCGCTGTGCATGGCAGGCCACGATGCGGTGATGTTTGAGGATCTATCTGATTCACCGGCTTGGATGGAAACCCTTTTTTTTGAGCGGCCCTGGAAGGAAGGGTGCATGCCTTCACTGGCGTCTATTCCATTTCAATCCAGTTGCCCTGAAGCTATCTTTAGATTGGATCTCTTTCATTGCTACAAAGTTGGATTGGGAAGAGACTTGACAGGTAGCACAATTATAGTTTTGTGTCAACTGGGGTACTTCGACTTCGAGAATACTGAGGAGTTCAATTTACCATCCCGCTTGCAAAGGGCATTTGGTTTTTTTGAGTTGTGGTGCAAGGGATGTGGAAAATCCCCAGCAATTCATTCATTTTCCAAGAGTTTGCTGAACTACCAAAACGAAAGAGCGTTTGCATGGGCGAACGTGAAGGGGTCTGACAACACTCTTCTGACACAATGGCTTATTTTCACAGTCAAACTTGCACAGCAAACTCAATCCCGACATCCGAAACTGGAGAGTGCTTTGGTTGAAACCTTGGAAGCTGCAAAAACGATTTTTGACATATTGCACAGCCACAGCCTGTGGCTAGACAGAGCATGTGCCCAACGAGTCCAGCACTACATGACAGTTTTGCTTCGAGGTTTCAAGGTGCTAGCTACTTTAGCTAAGAGCCTCAACGTTCCAGCCTATGCTTTGAAACCGAAGCTGCACGCGTGTGACCACATAAACAGAGATTTGAAGAGGCAACTTTCAAACAAAGCACCGAAAGTGCTCAATCCACTTGCATTTTCGTGCGAAGCAAATGAATCCATAATCGGGCACATATCCAGGTTGAGTCGAAGAGTAAATAGTAGAACGGTATCATGCAGAGTATTGGATCGTGTTTGCATAAAAGTAAAAAATCAGGTGGTCAAATTCAAGGCCAGTCTGAGGCTTCGACGGGATGGTGGCCACCAAAGAAAACGTCGTTGAACAAAATCGCAGCGTGGACGGCAGGTGTGGATTGGGAAGTACATTAAGGTAAAGGGTCTTTTGTATAATTAGCATTTTTTGTTCCAACTTAGCGGAATTTTCCAGACTTAGCGTAATTTATTGCAAATTACCGTCTTAGCAAAAAAAAGTGACAAGAGAGTTTCCAGGTATATATATGTATTATGTTACACGTATTTATGTCTATTCATATCCACTTTAATTGCATCTACCCAACTGATATCGTGCCGTCACGCCAAAGCAAGGTTTGTGTGTACCGGTTCCCATCCCCAGTTCCTGGGTTTTCAGGGTTTGTGAATTAATCCTTGTGGTTTCTTAAATTTTCTTGGAATTTTTACCTCAATTTTTGGGTTGATGATCCAATTTGAGTGGCGCATAATTATTTTTTTCAGATGGCTGGTGAAAAACCACCAACTAGTTATCGACAAAATATATATATATATATTTGTAGTATACAGTATACACAGTATACAGTTTACTACCTGAGCTACTGGCCAATGTGGCAGCCGCGAAGATTATCCCATCTGAAACTACATGGCTTCCGACAAGGTCGACTGTATACCACTCTTGTTGTTTCATCATCCAACTCTGAAACCCCGAAAATCACGGTACGGTTTGTTGTTTCTTACCCCTACTCCCATCATGATTCTTCACTATTTTTTTCAATCCAACCTGAAAGGAATCTCCTTGAAAACTCGAATTCAAATCCAACAAGGCATGGTGGTGTCTGTTCTCTACTTCCTTGTGTCCCTCATCTTTGCAGTGCTTGGTGTCACCTTAGCCTATGCTGAGAGTCGCCAATTCCTCTTGCGTGTTGTACCTGATCCCTTGGATAAGCCCCTTGGTCCAGCGGTGGAATAAATGGAGTGACATGGGGCCCGCATGGCCGAAAAATATATGGGTAACTCGGGTTATTTCACCCTACTGGGAGTTATTTCACCCCATTTATACCTGCTAGGGGCCCACCTTGTTCCAACAACATGCGGATTACTATGGTTAGAAAGCCATGGCCAAGCAAAACCAACCTTTATCCCAGTCACCAGTCACCAGTCAGTCAAGATCAGTTTGTTAGCGGAATGCTAATGGATAAATAATTGGATAATCAATGATAATCATATATTGTTTCAATCTTCATATATCTCTGTTCGACGTCATTTAAGCATCTCTATTAATATATATATATATATACACATTTATACGTTTAACTAAGCTAACCTTAAGAAACCTTTAAAGTACAACTGGGGCGGGCAACCGGGCAACTGGGCAACTTTTCATGTCCCAAGAACTGAGGTATGACTTCGATTACATGAACCAGATGAAAGATTTCGAACGTGATTCTCAAGCTTTTCGTGTTCCGATTTTGTCGAACTTTGTCAATCCCAATCGCAAGAAGGGGTCCAAGTCCTCTAAGTCAGGTGCCTCCCGATGGGGCTTGATGGGGTCAGGTGATTTGAATGCCATTTTTTGTTCGGGAAGAGGGAAGGGCATTGTGGAACCTACAGGTGGTTGGCTTTGGAAACCTTTTAAGGGCACGCTAGGGGTGTCGCAATATGCAATAAACAGTTGCAGGATCCATCTGCATGTTGCACCTTGAATGGAAAAGGATACACTTTTGGAATAAATACACTCTCTGAAACTAGCATAGCAACTGAATATGGGCCGGGCCCCAAAAGGAAATTTCATCTTCCAACCATCCATTTTCAGTGTGCTATGTTACTTTCAGGGAGGGTAATCCAACTGTATCCGAATCTTGCAAATACGCAAGAGATGTAATTGTATTGCAATGTACAGTATTAGATATGTAATATGTAGAAAATACATTGGGATAAGATATGAAAAGTATTCCGGAGAGTATGTATAGGAACGTATGGGAGCTGCTATCAAGCTGCAAGTTCAACTGTGCTGACCTATCAAGTGCCAGTGCTAGGGCAGAATGGTGATACTTCGGCTGTTTCGGTTTTGTCTTGTGCTTGCAATTTGGGATGTATGATTCAAAAGGGATGAAAAAAACTACACATCTTAAGCTATTTCATGCTATTTCATGCATTTGTTGCTACACTTAAACTCAACGTTAATACAAGAAGACTCCCATCCATCTTGCATTTTTACCAGTTTTTGCCTGAATTCTGGTGGTGTTGTGAACTGGTGAGGTCTTTCAATGGATGAGTTACCAAGAGGCTCCAAAGGATCCAGGCAGCCCAAGTTGCTCGGTTGAACACAGGGAGACCAAGGCGGAGCAAGGCAACAGGCCCTGCCACCTTCCCCAAGGAGGAGGATTCCATTGTTGGTGTTTTGTTGTTGAGTTCGTTTTTGTTTCAGAGGTTGGGTGGGTAGTGGTAGCATATATTATAGATGTTTCACGGTTTTTTTTGGTGCAGTGAAGTTTCCTGATTCATTTGGTGTTTCTTTGAAATTCAAGAATTTTCATGATAGCGGGACCACATATTCGGAGACGACACAAACCTCAAATTTACCCAGATCTACTTCAACATGTACACTCAGTATAGATACCCTCCTGGGAACTAACATATCCCCTGAAAAATCCATTTTGAAGATGATTTTCCTTTTCCCCAGGTGGGATATGTTAATTTCCTGGAGGGTATATGTTTCACCAGTCCCATGGAAACCTCAGGAACGAGACCACGACCACTGAGCGAGCGCGAACGGAACGAGTTGCTTCAGCTTCATCAGTGGCTCAACAGCCCAGGAGTTACTTTGAGGTCATGGGAGCCGGAGGGACCCAGGCTGAAGGTTGACCAGGTTTTGCAAAGATGGAAAAAAACGCCACAATCGACGCGTGCACTAAAACTAAAACAGGTTGATATATTTGATATATTATATAATATATGTTACTATTCGCGAAATATCCCATAAATATGGGTTTGATAAAATAGATAATATGATTTTTGGATATGTTTGGGCTTCCCTAGTAGGAGTATTTCCTGCCATATGGCGGCTCATAACCGTCACAACAAAGACGTGTACATCGACTTCAAGTCTTGTCGTTCATACTGCTGATGGTTGAGAATCCGGCATCCACCAGTTGAGGTTAGTAGTTGTTCCATGTTTTTCGCATTATTTACAAGGTTTTATACATCCCAGGTGGTTGTTTGGGATTTTTTTCCATCAACAGTAGTTCAGTTTTTTTCAAGAAGTGTGATTTTTTGGTGGTAACATACTTGCTGTTTGTCTATTTTGGATGAATACAATATATGATATGTTGGGTACTTTTACAATCATCTACACAGTTTCCTGGATACAAATGGTATTTTGCAATCCTCACTTAAAACAAGTGAGTTGTCTCTCAAAATGCTTTCCAGGGGTTCCCCATGAACCACCTGAACCCATGTGTATAAATGTTTATGTGTATATATTTATGTATGTTTCCTACTGTTGATGGACAAAATCCTGCACCACCAAGGATGATAATTATCCCATTATTTATAGGGTTTTAACCATCCCAGGGTGGTTGTTTGGGATTTCTTCCATCAACAGTACCATATTTTAAACCAGTGAAACAAATCCTCACATCAAGCAGAGCCAGGTCCTTGGAGAATACAACTCCTTATGGGAACCTTGTTCCACTGCTTCGCATGAGTAGCTTGCTTCCCAACACATCTTGGGTCGAGTGGATGGGCGGATAGCCTGGTAGTGTTCACTGGAACATGACCCCAGTTAGGCTGTAAAGGGCTAGGAGTCTCCTCTTGGTTAAAAGGGGAGAGTTTCAACTTAGGAATATGAATGGATGTACATATTTGATTGACTAAAACTCTTCATTATACCTGCAGTCTCAACCTAGTCTTGATACGTGATGCACGTAGTCACATAGGTTTAAGGGAGGGTCAACAACAACAACCGAATCAACAACCATTGCTGCTACTGCTACTGCTACTCCTACTCCTACTCCTACTCCTACTCCTACTCCCACTCCTACTCCCACTCCTAGTCCTACTCCTACTCCTACTACTACTACTACTACTACTACTACTACTACTACTTCTTCTATTGCTGCTGCTGCTGCTGCTGCTGCCACCACTACAACGGCAGCAACACACAAAACCACAAAAAGACAGGGCTTGTGTTGAATTCAATGCTCTTCATGCAGTGTTTTTTGTCTTTATTGTTTTTCCCCACATCTACCAGCGGTACACATGATTCCATCAACAGTTGTTGATGGGTTTCAGATCCGCAAATATGAACCCATTTCGATTTGGGATTAAGTGGGATTACTTGTAGTATTTGTTTTAGATTTGGACAATGTGTTCCTTGATTTTGTTTTCACACATGATTTTAAAATATCATGACAATAGCTCATTTTTGGCTGGATTATATAACCTTTCATGTTTTGTTTAAGGATATATCTCATTATCTCTCATTCGGGCGAATCGGAATTGTTTCTAAACTCCAGGTGCATGGCGCATGGCATTGGCATCCTGTTTCAGGAGGGGTTCTTTACATCTTCATGTGTCGAGAGGTAAAAACTCAAGTTAAGTCGTATAAGAAAAAATACCATTGGTGTTGGTTGGATGGTTGAATTCGATTTTTTTTTGTGAGTTTTTGTTATTTTTTTGAATTTTAGGGTCCCTTAACTTACCAAGATGAATTTCAGTCCTTCTTCCAGACAAACTGCTTTCAAGGGAGTCTCTATTGACCTTCACTATTCACTGAAACCAGTGTTTGCCGCCAGGACTTTACCAACATCTATTTAAAATATTTAAGATATTTATTGGTTGAAGAATGTCTTTTTCTTCTGGTCGAAGTATATTCCTGGATCGATACTTATTAGCATATGTGGCTCCGCAAGAGTACTGTGAGATCAGGTGCCTCAGCTGTTGATTTCATTGGTTTGACAGATTTTCTGGTTGGCTCAAAGCTATGTTACCGTAGTGAGCTGAGATGTTTGTGTTTGGGAAATCCAGCATCCAAGGGATGGCCAAGATCTGCAAAAACTCCCATTGAAGTCCTCCACACATGGTAAACTTTGTCGAACAGTCGAACGCAACGCAATGGTCATGTCAGGTTCCTGCTATATTTACAAATATATAGAACAAGGCATATACTCTCCCTGAAACTGACATAGCCTCTTAAGAATCGATGGTTTTTTCAGGTGAAGTTTTTTTTTGGGGTCCGGCCTATTTAAACGAATACTTCCGAACTGTTAGATTTCAGGGAGTCCCGGCCCGGAATCTATTGATTTCGGCATATCGAAAAACAATCATCAGTTTTTGGGGGAAGTGTTTGGGCTTCTTTGTTTTCCAGGGGTCAAACCATCAAGCCACGGGTCAAACCATCAAGCCACGGGTCAAACCATCAAACCACCAGTCGTCCTTCCACCAGGGCTTTGCCATGTTCGCCTTGGGCCACGAATACGACCGGAGTCATTGGGGGGCAGTGAACCTCTTTGTGACCTTGACGGCGGCTGGCCTTCTTGTGACCTGCCGATTTTGACGTCAGGGGCGGGGCCTGTTGCTTTTTTTGGGAGGGAAACATGTTTTTTTGAAAGAAAACAGCGTTTGGTATGGTCACATTCGAAATGCTGAAATTCGTATTAAAGTTGGAAAACTTATGAACACCTTTATGTTCTTGAAACATATAACCTGATGATTTTTTCTGAAATTTGGCTGACCAGTTCAAAGATAATCCCACTATTGGCGCGGGGTTTCATACGGTGATTGCAATATTTCGGAACCGATAAGCCTCCTCGGAGGGATTGGTGTGACACTGCCAATTGGAAATCTTCCGGGTTGATGGAAGATGGATGAAGATGGTACCTTCACTGGAGGTCAAATTGAGGTCGATATGGTAAATGTATGTAATTAGATCTTATTTATGAATATGATTGCGCCTGGTAACTGAACATATTTGCACTATTTGCGTGTGAGCCTCAACACATATGAAAGACATGTCTGTTCGTGTCACTGAGTAATGAATTATTTAAGAAATCATTTCGGTGGAATGTATTTGTTTTGTTTGGTTGTGGCCGTCAGTCTCAGGAGGGAGATGTAAATCCAATGACTCTTGACCATCAGCAGGTTGAGTGCTTGAAGATCTTTAATCCAATTATTGGGGACCAATATAGACGTATGAGACATATCTATATGTATATAGTACATACCCACACTTTATATAGATAGATTTTTTACCAAGACTTCTTCGATATTCGAACCGACTCTCCCCATGGTTTTTCGGAGTCCCAATCCAAAACACCGAAAGGTGAGTTATCAACAGATGAAAGTGCAACACAAACAGGACCGCCGTCGATGGGACTACAGAAGCTGGTGAAATGACCGTCAAACATAGGGCCAGCATATGGGACCCATGACGGATTCCCATGGGACGAAACGGTATATTTTACCTACTAATTTGCCATACAAAAATCAATCATTCATGTAGGTAGATATAGAATCATCCCATGGATCCTATGATTTGGGATGAGTTGATATGAATAGATACACTCTACAGATTGACAAATTTAGATTTGTCATGTTAGTTGGTGGATAATGAAGTTTGGTTCCATCATGTTCACTGCTGAATGGCCTCGGAGCCCTCTTTCAGGAGTCCAATCTCATCCTATCGTGGCTCATACGAATCTTGACGGTTTCTGCACCCTTGATGTTTTTGGTGGGCGATTTGATCAACAACGTCTTGATTGTGGCATCCTCCTTCTTCATGACCGCCCCTTGATGGGGTTGTCGGGTTGGATGTCAAAGGTTGATAGGGTTTTTGTTGGACCTTTGTTTTTGGCGGTTTCAATCTGTTACTGAATCAGCACCCAAAGTTTTTGTTACTAGTCTCAAGCTATCTTAGACTGGTACTAGGGTTGACACATGTGTTATTTGTGAGAAGTACAATATGATTACTGTTGATTGTTCTTAAATCCGACCAAGATGCTTCCTGTCATGGCGGCCAGAAGCTCTGGATCAACAAGTTGGATCTCGGATAAGTTGTCTCCAACTGACACCCTTAGTTTCATGCCATAAGCCTGTGGATTGTCTTTGGATGAAGTAGTGGAGACTATTGGTTATAGGTGGCAAGGTGTGCAAGTATTGTGATGAAAACCGGTGACTCTTGCTCCATTCTATCTCTGTATATACATGTATATGTGCCTTCAGTCAACGTAGGTCGGATGAGCAAGCATAATCTTTACATCATAATATGTACACTGATGTATACTGTATATATATATACATGTTATATGTGTATACACTATCGTGTTGTACCTTCCATCCGTTAGCAACTATCTCTTTCTGGATTAGGTAAACAAGCGGAAGGATAATGACAGTGATGACGCCGGGACCAGATTGATCCAAACATCTTCAAACAGACAATTTTCGTTGAGTCCCCAAATGGATTGGTGCTTCTGTGGCTAAATCTTTTTGATTTTGAAATATGCATATTGAGAGATTCATTTTGTTTTGCACCCAAACGGTCTTGGCAAAAACTTGACCGTAACGTCGCTCAGGGAGTATCGATCCAAACAACGTCAAATGAGTCACAACAAAGACCAACAACAAGAGCAAGAACAACACAGACATGTGCATTGATTAGATGAAAAGGAAACCATAGAAAAAAAAATAGTGTTGGTTGAAAACAAAACCCACAAAACAACATTTTCAACTTTTCATAGCTAAGCAGATGTAGCTCCCCCCAGCTTCAGGTCACTTAAACAGCCCCCTTGCCATTTGCCGAGGGAACGCTGCATTTTCTGTTCGCGTTGATGACCACATTATCACCACGAGAGGAGCCAAAGGCCCGGTCCACGCAATATGAAGTTGATGCACAGGACTGTTTTTTTTGTGATGCAGAGATGAGTGTTTGGGGAGTTTGACATTTTTGTTGGGGTTTGGGGAGGAAATATATATTGAATATATTGGATCATGTTGCACCCCATGGTGAGCCTGTTTGAATTTCAATTATATATTTAGTTTCAATGTTTCTGTTTCAATGTAGTTTCGCATCATGTTGTTATAATCCTTTTCTAGCATGGTCAATATGTTCCCTGTTAGGCAACCAGGCAGAACAAAAGTCAAAATCACTCAACCTCCCTGTCAACCAAAAGCACCTTTTGCAGCACTTTTGTTGCGGGTGAAACTCTGATTTGACTAAACAAGGACAGTGATGATCTGGAAGTAGGACGTGAGTCGCCCGAACCGAAGCTGGGCTGTTTTTGGGTTCTAAGTGGTCCAGGTTGATTGGTTGGGTTTCGGTTTCAGATACAGTAGTATATACTTGGTTGGAATGTTCATGAAATTTGCAATTTGTTGGTGTCACTTGGTTGGTGTTGAGATGTGATTGACTTTTGTTTTATCACTGATCTATGTTTCGATAGTTTGTATATGCAATATGTATATAGTATATATATATATTTCATGTTTGGCAGTTCCCTTTCACAATTGAAGGTTGAGTAGTTCTTGACACTTGAGAGGGAAGATAAAGAAGAGTTCTGCCCAAACTTTCAACGTTTTCAACCATGTTTCAACTATGTTTCAATTGGATGTCTTCCATCTTCCAGAAATTTGAAGACTTTACCTCGAGTATATATGTAGCACTTAAAAATTCACCCTCTCTATTTCAATGGGGTTCCAAAATGGGGGGCCCTTTGAAAGTCTCGCAACTCGGGGTGTTTTTTTTCTTGTTTCAGCTATCTACCCCATATATATGGCATTGAAAAGAAAGTAGGTTTGCTTGGCACTTTTTCAAAGTCTTTGCGTATTTGTTACTAGTTTTCTTCCAAATGGTGCATGATTAATATGTGCTTGTATCCTCTCTATTGTGAACATTTATGAAAATTCCTCAAAGACAGCCGGAGATACATTTGTACAAGCAACCTACATCGGCGTTAAGTCCTAAGGATGCTGCAAGACCTTTTACGGAAGAGCCGTCCCTTGGAAAAAAAACAAATGCGGCAGGTGGCTTGCTGTGACCTACTAAGTGATTTAATTGTCAACAAAGATGGTGCACTTTCATTAGGAAGGTGGATAGTGAAATTGTTGATACGATATTTCTGTGAATTGTGAACTGATGCACATTTGCAACATATACTTTCTAGGTGGTGGGTAAATGGTATATGTAGTAGTAGCCTAGGTGGAAACAAAAACCCAGGAATGGTAGGGGAAAGTGAAGCCCAAATTCAAGATCCTTGGATTCAAAAATTCTGATGATCATTGATGGTCAATCCTGACCACATGTGATATCATATGCAATTTTCTCCATCTCTTGCAACTGTTGTTTGAATTGTTACTGGGTATAATCTCATATATATATACACATTATGATAGCTACTTGCACCATTTGAGCTTGCTAGGGAATCCCTTATGAATTTATCAGGTGTTTGCCAGATTTGATTCAAGATTTTCCCACGAGCTACTGGAAAACCACTGTACCTAGTGATGCTCCACTGGCATCTTAAGGGGGGAAACTCCGCACCCCCATCTCCAAGTGACACCCCGGCACCGTCATGGAGTCATGGGGCCACCTTTGAGACGAGATGACATACCAAGTTGGTATTCTGTTGTTGATGAGAAATTGCCCAGATTGATGTTCTTGAAAGTTGAAGGGTTTTTTGTTTACCTTTTTGTTAGGGGGCCGGGGGGAGCGTCATTCGTTTCATATATGGGACCATTGCAGAGCGGCTGATGTACCAAAAAAAGGTCCTGGTCATGAATAACCCATATGAAAAATCGAAAAAAAAAAAAGCACCTTGGAACTTTACAGACTTTCACTGATTTAGTCTAAAGTACCACTCCCTGAATCTTGAATTTTTTTGGAAAGGTTCTCGTCGCTTCTCCAACCTTCTGCAGGGAAGCATTCACGTCGAAACACGCGAGAGGCGACGAGGATTATTGCTACAGGAGAGCGTTTCCTGTCGTTGAAATGGAAACGTTTCAGATTGGGAACCCCCCAAAATATGGGGACACTTTTTGGCACCCAGCAGGTCCATTTTGAAGGGGTTCCTATTATTAAGGTGCCGAATAGATCTATAGGTACTTGTTTTCAGAGGGTTGATGAACTGAAAGGCAAAGGGCCAAGATTCGATCAGTTTCAGAATTTGACTCTTCGAATCTGAGTATCAAATCTCAAGGTTCATGTCCCGTGACGGATCCATGGGACGAGGACGTATATTTACTGATCCATGGATGGTTGATGCTTAGGGTGAATTACTAAGGTAAATATACGATCGTCCCATGGATCTGTCATGGGTGTTGGTTTCGGTTAGAGGAGTCGTTGGTTCATGCCTGGCAGGACATTTGTTAGCAGCTGCTCCATGGTTTAGTCTTTTCATTTGGATTGCCTTGAGTTTCTTGGTCTTTTTTCCGCAGTTGTTTGCTGACAAAAGGTGGGGCTGAAAATTGAAAAGGTCATTGATCAGTTGTAACATGCTTATCTCATATGTATATCTTAAATTTGATATGTGTTTCACGTACTGAATCAATCGAAACACCATTTGTTCGAAGGAACTGAAATGTTGAAAAGGTTGGGTTCCCTTGTTTCGTATAGCATACCGTTGGAGGAGTTGTTTTCACATCTGACCCTAAGAGCTTTCTGGTTGTAGCAGGTGGCAGGTAGAATGCAATCACCCAATTTGGCAGTAAAATTACAAAGTTTATACCAGGTAAAAAAAACCAGGGCAAAGTTTTTTGCGACCTTTTTCGGACCGCCCTGTTGGTCACCCCCAAAATGGTGGATTTTCACAGTATGACGGGAATTCCTCAAAAACAAAAACTAAACCTGTAATTCAGGTTAAGGAATTATAGTAAGTTCCCAGATATTTTACTTGGTAGGAAGTTAGTCGTGAACGAAAAACACTTGGAACCTACCGCCTCTTTCAGGAAAGAGCGAGTGACACATTGATCATTGGACCTTGCATATGATGTATGTATGCATTGTATGCAGATTGACTGGAAATGTGTACTGTATCTTTGCATGTGTATGTATGTATGATATGTACTTATATACATGTATTAGAATTTCAATCTATCAGAATTTGTCTCAAAATTTGGAATAACCACCAGCCCGCCATTATTGCATTGAGAGGAATAATTCCAACAATTGTTTTGGACACACCGTCACTGTGAATTTCCAATCAGCAAAATGACAAAGCAAATCGACAAGTGATTTCACATTTGATTGTTGTTGTTGTTGTTGTTGTTGTGGTAGTGGTAGTGGTAGTGGTAGTGGTAGTGGTAGTGGTTGTGGTGGTTGTTGTTGCTGTTTGTTGTTGATTGTTGTTCAGGATTTGCCCAATCTCCTCAGCCTGCTATGATTGATGTGAGCACGGTGAAAGAGCTCCCAATTCAATGGCGCCTGGGAGAGAAGGCGATCAATCAATGACGGATCAATCAACGCTTGCGCCAGACACAAGCATAATGATGCGAGGGATTTGTTGCAAACTGTGTTCAATTGAATCCGCGGTTCAACAAAGCAAGTGTGGCACGACGCTGTCTTTTTAGCCTCGCACCTTGAGCCAAACGTATTGGCAGATCACTGTCTTTGGCAACAATCCTGTGCCATGGTTGGTGTAATCACCGTTTCAAAATTCAAAGCTGCTCAAATGGAGATATGCATGATTCGAAAACCACACTCCCCCACGCAGCGTGCTGCGTCAAAAGCAGCTCATTCACGGAAAAAGCAAGATACCACTCGCTAAGCCCGGCTCTCACCATCAGTTCTCCTCAACATCGGAAACATGCGACCATCCATCGCTAGAGGGATGACGAATCAAACTCGTCGTAGCCCTGACGGTCCCAGCAGCAGATCCTTGACTCAAAACCGTAAGTCCACGTTGATGCGCCTTTCCAGAAGCCTTTCCCAAGGCATGATCTTCAAAGGCTCCCTCACTGCGAACTTGTTGTTCAATCAAAGGTGGATTCACTGCTCCGGCATGATTGTTCACATAGACCACCACTGATGGACTTCCTGGCCCACCACTACCATAGCCCTTTCCTCCGGAGTAGACCCTCGACGGAGATTCCGCCATTGGACGACTTCCTCGAAGCCAATCTTCTTGGTTCTCTGTTGCACCCTTCCATGGTCCATCATTCAAACCTTCTGACGTGGTATACTTCGGCTTCATCTCAAAGAAGGTGTATCCGGTCCAGCGATCCTTTTTCTCGCCGTTCGAATCCATCCATTTGTCTAGGACTCGTTGCGGCGGTCCACTGCCTCCAGGAAACATCACTGTCATTCTCCATGAAGCCAATTGTTCCACTTCCATAGGCTGTCCACGGTGCACTGGATGGAACCTCCGAGCACGAAATCCATGGTGCACCTTGATCCAGTACCGATGCCCTTCATGTTCAAGATACTGCCACTGATCTTGGGATCGTCCCGGTGGTGGTGTACTGAACTTTGACATCATCCATGGTCCATTTCGCACCGCGATCTCGCCTCCGGTCTCATCAACGTAGTTCATCCCATTGCTGAAAGACATTGCCTTCAAACGCAGCCGATAACTTGTCTCAGGGCAGCCCCAAGGGCAGTAGTGTTGATAGACGGCTGATTTCGGCCGTGAAGAATCCTCAATGACATGACTGGAGGACTCAAAAGACTGAACAAGCTGCACCTGTCCACTACATTGTCCTGCCACGTCGTTGGGGGTTCCCTTAATCAAACTAGTTTGGGGTCCAACACCTTCAATCCTAAAAAACCTTCCCGTATCGCCTTCGGGGGGTTCAAACTCGTCAAAGATGCCATATTGTTTTCCATTTTGGCTGCTCAGGTTCATCTTCCCTTGAGAGCCTTGTTCAACTCTGCAATTTTCCTCTCCAATTTTTGACACTTTCTTAAGGCCAATGGCTCTTCTTTCAAGATTTTTGTTGTCCTTTTTCTCCACCCCTGACAACTCTTGAACCATCTCGCCCGAATCCTTCATCTTGGTGAGACGTGACCCGCCCACCAGCCATCCAGCGCAAGCAGCTGCAGTCACGGCGCAAGCAATCCGCAACTTCGGCCCGTTCGCCGCCGCAGACGCAGCAGCCATCGCAGCCATAGTAGCCGCCACCTTGATCTTTTGGACACCGGCTTCACGTCCCTCAGTGAATTCAGGTCCTGGACATGTCGGTTTCTCATCGGTCTTTTCCACGGGGGGTGTTGACTCATTCAAATCATGGCCTTTGGAAGTTTTCATGTCCACATGGAATCCTAGGAAATGCCAAAACTTGATCCAATCCCTTAGAAGAACGATAGGTTTGGTCAACATATCGGCAGGAAGATCCGTACCCTTTTGATGCCTAACCTTCCAATTTTGGGGGTCCGTTTTGAGCAACTCTCTCAAACACGACGATCTAAGCCGTAGATGCCTAGTACGCCAACCACCATCGGGGTTCATCAAAATACTCAACGCACTAGAGTTGTCTCCATAAATAATTTTTTCAAAACCGTCCATGTCATCGCTACTTACACCATAAATAACCATCATCAAAGCTTCGGCAGACTTCAACATAGTAGTAGCTTCGCAGTATCCTACTAATTCTGATTCCGCCGTACTCATGGTGTGAAAAGCCTGACGTGTTGCTTCCCACTGGATCGGGGTTCCACCAACGCATAGGATTATCCCCTGGTGACTACGTTCTCCTTGAGGGTTGAAACTTATGTCCGCAAAGGCTTCCAGCAATCGATTGTGTCGGGGGACTTGCAAAGTACCATACGGACCATGATCTTGACTACAGGGGGAGTAAACCAAACAAGTTTCGGGGGTGTTCTTCAAAAAACCCAAAACATGTCTCCCAAGATCCTGAACCCACTTCGGTTTCTTCAAGACATGTCGACTCATGATGCTTATGGCGTACGAGATATCTGGTCTACTTCTCACAGATAACCATAGGAGTTCCCCTGTCACCGCTTGAGCCCCTTTGATTTCCGATTGTGTGGGGGTTTCTTCAACCGTTTCGACACCATCCAACTTCGGCATAGGAAAAGATCTTGGGGTAACATCATCATGTCGTTTCAACAGTTCAGCTGTGTACGACCGTTGTCCAACCATCAAACTCACTTGGTCTTCATGTCGTTTCAGCTCAAACCCACAAAATCTTAGCCAATCCGTTTGATTCACCGTTTCGACCTCCGCACAATTCCACTCTTGCCCCAAACGGTTGAAAAAAGATTCCCTTACCCCATCCGTCGAAAGTGCCATGATATCATCAACATAGACAATAACGTGCCCTTCACAAACAGGTTTCTTGGATTGGGGGGATCGTTTCATGATTTTCCAAAGGTTTCCCTCCTCAGTCCTTTCCAGGAAAAACTGATCACCTTCCCAAGTCCATTCAAAATTGGCCATCGTTCTATCCCTGTGAACCGCCCAGTGTGCAGGGCTAGAGGTAAAACCGTAAAGTGCATTATGAACCCTCCAACGTTCGGTGGAAGAACACACTCCAGCCTCAACCATGATTCTTGGGGGGACAACAATAACCTCACGCATGTTTTGATCCTTTGGTCTAGGAGCTAAAAGAAATGCCGTTCGGATATCGGTCGTTCCAATTCCCCAACCCCTTTGAACCGAGTACGCCAAGTTCGCTCTGATCAAGACACCATCTGCTCCAGAAGCATAGAGGCCACTTGGTGCCGGATCCAATTCACTCTGAAGGAGGTTGCCACACACCACGGCCCGGCATTTTTTCTTACCCCCCTGTGGACCCGCTTTACGAACTGTTACAAGTTTTCCCGGGACAAATTCGGTTTTTTCAGATTGGAGGGAGGACAACTCAACCGGTTCAATGGCCCTAGTTTCATGGACAAGGCTATTGTACTCTTTCATCATAGCCCCCTTCCAGGCTGGCAACTCCTTACGAACTTCACTAAGGGGGACCGTAGTAGTTTGGAGGATCTCCCCCTCACCCGGCATTGGTTCTTCCCCAACTTGTGGCACAAATCTTAACCAACTGTGAATCACGCAGACCCCGCACTACAGCTAAGTCCCTTTCCAACCCTTCTCTTCTTTCAGTCATCCATTGCGTTTCGAAGCCACACAAATTGCCAATCTTTTGGGTGGTGGGAACAACATCCAACAGCGATTTCAAAACCAAAAGCGCATTTCCATGGAGGTTGTCAAAGTGACTTTCCAACACGTCCAACCTTTCCGTTTTTACGACCGTTGTCTTATCACCCTTGACCGCCTTCACAGCCCGTTTCCCGTCTTCGTTTGGTTTTTCGTCAAACAACTTCTCAAATTCTTGGAGGTCACGTTCATCAAATTCCCTTTTTCCGTTTTCACCGTCCTCCATACCAATTTCTTTTTCATTTTCAATTTCAACATCTACATTTCCTAAGGACTCCCCCCCACGGTACATCCGTGGCCATGAAAGTTCAAAGGGTGGTTTGACTGGCATAGGCTGTTTGCCAACAAGGCGAAATGGTGGTTTTTTCTTTTCCGTTTCTTCTTCCTCCAACTGTAGTTGTGCTAAGTCACCAATAGGGTCAGGCAAAATGGCCTCACGTGCATGCAAGACCTGTTGATCCTTAGTGCTTTCCACCATCCAACCTGATGTCATATGAGGGCTGGGACATAACACCTTAGCTTCGACAAATGGGTTTGCTAAGTGGTTACCTTGTTCATGCCACCTTTTTCTTTTCACAAGAACATCGGCTCGATAAGGCAACATCTTCGGGGTAGGGGTTCCTAAAGCTTCCATTTGAGTTCTCAAGCGTTCTTCTGTGGCATATCGCATGGCTTGAGGCCATTGGGTGTTACTTTGGGAGGCAACATGCAACAACAATCGGGTTCTACGTTTCAGTTGACAAACTTCCGCCTCGCAATGCCCGTTACTTTGGGGATCATCCCCACATGTGAAGGTATGAAGAACATTTCGTTGACTAACCCAGGCCTGAAAATGATGCGATAACAGTTCCTTCGCCCTGTCGGAATGTATTCTGTTGACCCCAACACCCATATAGTGCATTCGGGTCAGCAAAAGGTTCATGGCGGGAATAACATGTTTCACATTCCTGGATTCAACCGGTTCCATCAACGTGACATGTCGGACCTTCAATGGTTTGGAGAGGTCCCTAACCACCGATTCCAACAACCCGTCACCTTCCCTTTTTTCCGTTGTATCACCGCATCCCTTTTGATACCACGGGCCAAGAACGACATTTTCCGCCCCGCAATCCCTTTTGGGTTCTTCCTTGGGGGGTTCACTTTCCCTAAAATCCTTTTTGGGTTCCGTTGTATCACCGCATCCCTTTTGATACAACGGGCCAAGAGCCACATTTTCAGCCCCACAATGCTTTTTGGGTTCCTCCTTGGGGGGTTCAGTGTCCCTAGAGTCCTTTTTGGGCCCTTCGTCCTCAGATGCACTGGTGGGATCATACTCTCCCCCGGAATCCCCTCCTTCTTGTTGATTTCCGTTTCCCAAATAACCACACTCTTCAGGGTTTTCAACATCTTCCAGGGGAAAAACATCTTCATCTATGCCCTCCCCCCAGTTCGCATCTACCGTTTCAATCGACAAGTGACCCTCGTCTCCAATGCTTGCACCCTTGCCGCCGCCGCCCGCCGCTTCATCCAGCACTGGCACCAGCGCTGTCGCCACGAGCGCGTACTTCACTATCCGCTTGGTAGCAAGATCTTTGGCTTGGGGCATATGGACTAGATCTACTGACATGGTCCATGCTGAACTTCCGCAACCCTCTCTACGTCTATGCGGCTTCCCTCCAGCCATCGTAAGAACACATGTCCTACAGTCTCTTCTAAACGGCCTGTGGCCCTGAACCACATGTTGTTTCCACTGGTCAAGGTTCAGGGTTTTCGACAACTTGGGGGTTCCAAAACCATACCATTGGAAAAGGACCAACAAAGAAGCCTTGATAGCCGCCCTCATACCACTAGCCCACAACGACCATGCGGCAGTTTGACGAAGCCTATCTTCGAGGTTGTCTTCCAAATGTCGATCATTTCCCCCCGACCTACAACCGTCCAACTCACCCATGTCAGGAAGATTAGTCAAACATGTTGTTGATTTTTTACGAACATGCCCAAACATCCCTTGGTCAAAATGAATCAGACCCATACCACAACACTCATGACTTTCCAAGAACAATTCGGTTTCCGGCCATGCCCAAAAACTAGCAGATTCGTCACCCTCTCCCCCCAACAGGTACGTTTTGGGGTCTTGTGGGGATTCCAGAAGAAAACCGACCCTGTTGCAAATACCCTTCATGTGAGGCCAAAGAGAATCACTCACCGAATCCCTAGCATGCATGTACAGTCCTAGCTGTTTCAAGAACAAAGCCGTGTCACTGTCAGTCTTTTGCTGCTGGGCAGGGGACAAATCATGAAACCCGAAACGTTGTGGTCCATCCCTACTTCTCAGTCTTCTAGGTCCGGGCTGTCTCTCCAACATCCGGCTAACTGTCCTACAAGGGGGACCTCCAACTATCGCAAGGACCCGTCCAGAACCTACCAGTTCCCAAACGTACGCCCAGACCGAAGCATCATGAATGTTTTGACCATCTCTGATGTCGACTGTCAGCATCTCGATTCCGGTGGGCATGTCTTCACTCCATTCCTTAGCGGCTTCCCCAGCAAAAAGATGGATCACAATGGCCTTAGCTTGAGCATATCTCCGCCTCTGCGCACGATTCCACGGCAGGTGGTGGGTACATGCTTGTTCACCCTGACCCCTCATGAAATTCCAAATTCTCTTAGGCACATCAGGGAACCTACTTGACCACCATTCTTGAACGTCTTTATCGTTAACACCTTCACAACTTCCAACCGGGATTCGCTTAGCACGTTCCATGCCTTCGATGTCATGAATCAACCCTAGAGCGTGAGTCTCTGAAACAACCGGACAGCCATTACGAAGCCAACAATTGATGGTACCCCGAGAAGGATGTTTGATTTCGCACCCTTGGCTACTCCATCTAATGGTGAACCCTAAGTCGATCAAACCCCTAAGAGGCACTATTGGTTCAACAACACGATCAGTAAGGATAGTACCAGTGATTGGATGTTGTTTCAACTCAACTGAGCCATGGGCAAGTTCAACCATAACACCCTCCGATTCAGACAGTTCTTGGGGGGTTCCACGTCGCAGAGCGTTGGTCGCCCCGCCGTCCAAAAGTCCAGTGGGTCCGTCAGGAGTCACAACCCTCTTAACCTTGATAGCCCTAACTTCGGGGGTCAACGACTTCAGGAGAGTAGTCGCTTCAGTCAACAGTCCGTCAACCCGATCATCCGTCGACGTCCCACCAGTTTTTTCACCATCCCCATTCCCAGGTTTTTCATCACTACCAGCGGGTTTTTTAGGAGTGTTCGCATTTTCACCATCGCCCTTGACTCCCTTCCCGTGACCACCCTTCTTGGAAGCCTTAGAAATCTTACGTTTTGGGTCGGCCCTTGCGTCACTTCCAGTTGCCTTCAACGGACAATCCTTCCGGGAATGCCCCAATGCTGAACAGTTGAAGCACCGGTTACTTTGGGGGTCCAAACTCGAGTGATAGAACTTACATTGATCACCCCTATTGCAACCCTTTTCATTCATCCAATATTTGCATGTGCCCTTTTTCAGTGGTACCCCGGGCTTCTCAATCAAGTCACCTTGAGGGATCCCTGGAGGCGTAGGCACGCCAAGCGCCGCAGCTCTAATCCCAGACGCCGGCTTCGTAGCAGACGCTAGCAGCAGGTCTTCTCCCTCCGCTTGCAAATGCTCCGCGTAGCTCTGGATCTTCTCCGCTGTGGGGAATTGGTCAAGGGCTAGATGTTGTCTTACCATGTTCAACCTATAGGCCACTTGGGGGGATTTGCTACTCAATTGATCCGTACATTTCGACAATGCCCCTAGCAAAACCAGCCCATCAGGAAGAACAATTTGTAATTCTCTCGCCCTTTGAACATACCTTCGCCACAACCTAATCCATTCAACGATTTCGGTCAAAGAAGAACCACACTTGGCATCCGTGATAATCTGCAACAACTTTGTTCGTTCTGACGCCCCACCCGGTTGGAATGTAATGCACAATTTATACAACACTTGATCCGTTGAAAGTCGTCGTGAGGCGACAATTTCTTCCTTCAAAGGACCAGGAAGTGACCCTAGCAACATCGAAAGAGCCCTTCGTTCCGTCCTAGGCCATGCTTGTGTCCTAACATCTGGTTGGGGTTTCAACCTGAGCCGTTCAATTGGACCCGATGACAACCATTCCATGTAGCATTGATCTACGGATCTACGAATCATGTCCCACCACTCACCCGATGAATAGGACAGGTCACCCATCAAAGAGTCCACAACGCTCAGCCAATCGCCGAATTGCAGTGGTGTTGCGTCCAACCCCAATAGGGGCAGGTCCACCGTCCTTAGACTTTCCGATGAGTTTTCACCATTCGTTCCTTGGTAAGTTCCTGACACAGAAACCGGGAAAGGCGGCACGGAAGGTGTAATCAATGGAGGTGGAGGAGGCACATACCCCGATGACCCTTTTTCTTCCTTTGGGGGCGATGGAGGTGGTGGACCCAGCGGAGGGGCCGGAATGAAGCCATCTGCCGTTTCCACCGAGACAAATGAGCTATGTGAATCCCCTACCTCACCGTGAGTCCTATCTTCCACAACATACCCATGGGCCCTACTTTCCACATCTTTGATTTCCATGTTGAGCAACCCTTGCCTAAATCTTTCCTCGGCCTCTCGTATGCACCTAAGTCTGAACAATTCAATGGGGTCAAGCTCCACATAATCATCCTTAGGCCAAACCTTTTGGGGGGTAGAACTATTTGAGCCTCGACTTACACCCAAAGCTCCCACGTCATGCCCCTGTCCATACGTGTCACGCAACACTTCCTTCTGCACACTTTGACTCCAGAAAGGATTGACTACGCTTCCCAAACTAGAGCCTACAACTATGTTCTTGTCCAACCCCGGGGGTTGATCTCCAATGTAATATCTTTCCACTCCTACCAAACTGCTGGTACCGGAGGCATCGGTGGTTTGAGGTCTTTCTGTACTTTCTCCTACCAGTCCAGGTTCTATTCCATGTGACTTAGAAGAGGTCCCCTTACCCTTCCCAGTGATTTCCCCGGAAACGCGTTCAACACCCGATTCCCTCACTTGGGGGTTAACCATCCTAGACCCTTCTTCACCAGTCATTGGATTCCCAGACTGCTGAGCTTCCCTAACCTCAACCCTCCTAACCTCTGGAGCCGATCGTTCCCGTTGACTCGCATTGGGTTTTCTTTCACTCTTGACTTGATCTACTACTTCATGACTTTCACCCGGTGAAAACGACAATGGGGGTCCTAGGGGTCCCAAATTGCTTAACATCCCTCCCTCGGATCCACTGCCCGTGTTAGAGGTCCTATCCGTCAAACCCTCGGTTACCCTTTTTTCCTTCCCATCATCTAACAAGTTTCTCATCATCTCATCTGCGCTGGTCATAGCCTTTGAAGCCGCTGCAAGCACCGCCTTCGAAGCCATCCACCAGCCGCAGCGCTTTCAACCAATCAGCAGCAGCAGTAGTCACGAGTTGGGCTCATAACCCGCGGTTCAACAAAGCAAGTGTGGCACGACGCTGTCTTTTTAGCCTCGCACCTTGAGCCAAACGTATTGGCAGATCACTGTCTTTGGCAACAATCCTGTGCCATGGTTGGTGTAATCACCGTTTCAAAATTCAAAGCTGCTCAAATGGAGATATGCATGATTCGAAAACCACAGGATCAATTGGACAATTTCACGAGTCTCAAACCTTTTTCTGAGTCTCAACCTCTGTCTTTTCGACAATCAAACCGATGGGTTCTTTGGCTGTCCCGTGCGGCGTAACATGTGGTTACGCCAGTCATATCCTTGGAGGATCATGGCCATGACTTGGATACCGTGGTTTCCATGGTTTTCGTTCCCCCAAGTATGGTTAGCTTAGTTAGTCTAGCCCAAGTCGAATCCAGGTTTCCTCCCGATAATGCGTAGGATTGTTGGTCGAAAAATCCAACAAAACTCACAATAGGACTGTAGGGTTAATCCCTTTCTTAGGACACACCTGGATCCTTAGGGTAGTTATCACCTGGAAAAAATCCCAGATCACTAAGCACGTATCCAAGCCACGTTAAGAAAGTAACTGGGTTTTGTGGGACCCCTTCCAAATCGCCATGAAAATGGTTTACAAATGGGGGGTTACTTCCGAATCACCACAGTATCCAAATCATGGGAATGATCTTCCAATGATCGCCAGCTCTCATGGCATGACTTCTAAAGCTGCTTGCCGCACATAGATCGATTCATCTCTCAGGCCGCGGATGATGCAATTCAAAGCACGGTGGTCGTCTGGGCGATTGGACGGTTGGCGGCGGGGGGGCCTTTGCCTCGAGTGGATGTTTTTCCCAAACAATCCATGGGACTGGTATATTTCCCTACATTTACCATAAAAATCAACCAAATGTAGGTAAATATACCATACATGGATGGTATGGGTTTGTTTTTTCCCCCCGTGGTTTTTATTGGGAAAAAAAAACGGAGGGAGAGCAACACATACACCTCCGAAAACTGATGGTTTTCCACCCCAAAGTCATGGAGGTTTGGCTCAAATGATGTTCCGTTTCAATTGGGTGATTTTTAGGTTCCAGCCGTTAAGTTTTTGGGGGAGTAGAGGACAGTGACAGAACAAGGTGATTATCAGGGCAGTGTTGGGGAAAAATGGATGTTGCATTCTGGAACACGCATGGTCATTGGAACACGCATAGTCATATCGAGTATTTGAGTACAGTATAGTAGATACAGCTGATCATCTTATAAGCCATTCTGTTGCATGAGAAACGCAAAGCACCGTTAGGTAATGGTCCATAAAGCTGTAAACCAGCCGCAACATCTTGCGAATCAAAATCATCCAAAAGTTCAAATGCACGGACTAAACTCTGTACTGGCTGGTTCTTATCACTGCAAAACTTGAATTGCTGCGTGCTATACTTTCCATAATTAGGTAATGCTACATATTTTGCCATCAGGTCAATGATAGAGTTTGTGTAATGAACATCTATGTACATGTATATATATATATTATATATATAATAATGATCCAACAAAAAGGCCTTATTATGTGTGGGGTGGAGAGTGGCATTTGGGGGTGGATTGATGGGCTTTTTTAGATTCAAATTGATTTAAAACAAACCTCCTTTCGGCACAAACTTTGCTAGTTGGTGGTTGAACCAACCCATTTGAAAAAAAATATGCTCGTCAAAATGGGTTCATCCTCCCCAATTTTCGGGGTGAACATAAAACATATGTAAAACCACCAACCCGTTTTCCACGTGACAAAAACACGTCTCCAGTCTTCTCCCCCGTCTCCACATGGTCTCCACCTGCATTGGCCACTTTTCCCAAAGCTCTGATTGCCTCCTCCCGTATCTCCACATCCTGGAGCAAAATGGGAAAACACAAAATCCAAGGCTTTAATGGTATTTCCAGGGAAATCCCCAAGGACCTGGGACCCCTTTATGGTAACTGGTTGGTGGTTTCAACCCCTTCGAAAAAAAATAGTCAAAATGGCATCTTCCCCAGGTAGGGGTGAAAACAAAAAATGTTTGAAACCAAGTTTTGCCAAGTTTTGCGGACCACTGTACGCGAACTACGTGAGCGCACAGCTCTTTCAAGGAGCCCGGGGCTCAAACCACTTGTCCCTCGGGGAGACTGTCAAATGCCTCCAGCTCAATTGGCCGGGCAATTTGCCGATGCAAAAGTTCAAAAAGGACGTTGTCAACTGCCTGCAACCGTTTTTGATCCCAAGGCAGGGAATAACAATTCGT
>DF243853.1:2096-33209 GCA_000507305.1 Breviolum minutum Mf 1.05b.01 | reverse complement strand
ATATAATAATATATCATAACTTGAAAATCATGTCCACAGCTCAATGGTTTGTTTTTCATTTTGTTTAAGTGGCAACATAAAAAGGAGCCGCAGAGAAATACCTCACTTTCAAATCCTGTAAACTAAGACAGCTAAGACTCTTGAACAAATCTGTGGAAATGGGCCTTGGGTGCTTTGCTGGAACAGGCCCCTGGATGGGTGAAACTCCATAATGGCAGTTTGTGACTCGGCAAATGGCAGTTTGTAACCCGTCAATGCAAATCCTGGGCACATGATGGAGTAGCCAATGCAACTTCAAATTGGAATGAGGGTACTTGATTTGCAAGCTTGGTTTGATGATGACAGCAATTTCTGTGCTGACGAGGATGATGATATGATAATGATTGGTGTTGTCATGATTATGATGAGGATGAGGAGGCGGATGCGTATTATGATTACCAATGTTCCTTGTGATGCATGATGATGATGATGATGATGATGATGATGATGATGATGATGATGATGATGATGATGATGATGATGTTGGGCGCTCTAGATTATGCCGCTACAATCTGAATCAATCTGCTATATGAATATAATGTATCAGAGATTTGGGGATACGAGCATGCTGCTAGATATATCAAGAATTATCAAGATATACGTACTGGTAGATATGTATATAATGTATATGTATAGGTGTAGGTATAGGTATATAGTATGTCACTATTTATATACACAACACACCCCTTTTGTGGCTACGGATCAAGACAAATTCCTGCATCATACCCCTCTAAGACAAGCATTGGTTCAGACGAATGTGAAGAGTAAAAAGAATGTTGCTTGACAATTCTATCACCGAGAAATTTTTCCTTTTGGGCGGAAGCTCGACTGGTTCTCGCGTTCTTGCCCACAACGTTCCTGCAGCTCTGTTTCAATCCCGTCTCTGAGGTCACAGCTGATTGGAAACTGGGATGAAGTGAAGAGGAACCTCGAATCTACGCAGTGGGAATGGATGTTGAACGATTAGTTGGAGAGCCATAAGCATCAAAGATGTTCCACAGTCACTGGCAGCCACCAGCCATTGGACCTTGGATTGGACCTTGGAGACGTGGACGCGTCGGGACTCTTGCGACTTCGTGCAAGCGGCAATTCCGGAAGAAATGACTGCATTCGAATCATTCCAGTCGACTGATGCAGTACTTCAAGACATCAACGGCTTGGCGATTGCACGTGCAAAAAGGGCTGGGCTTCCTTGATCACGAAGGTTGAAGTCACAATCTGTTCAAACCCTGCGGGCGCCCAAAAGCAGAATGATAACGGTACGCGCTGGATATTTAGATTTGCCTGGAATCCATTTGTCCTTTGTTTTGCCTCCAAAAAGAAGGTCTTTGAAAATCAAAACAAGGGACATTGATGGACATTTGGGTCCCAGGTGGAGATGTAGGGGAAGAAGTAACCAAGAAATGTGAGGAAAAGGAGGCAAAAAATATGCCAGTTCCCAGATGCTTGTCTGAAAACGTGCAGACCGAGACTTTCGCTGCAAAATTGGCTCAGTGATTTTGCTGCAAGTGGTGTTTGCACCTCTAGATTCGGAAGGCTCGGCCCCTCGAATGTTGCTGAGACCTGCAGTTTATTTCATATTTCAATTTCAATATATTTCAACCATGTCATACAGTTTTCAGGCAATTTCTATGCTTTTCTATAGTTGAAAAACTCGGACTCAAGTTGGTCATGGCCTGCAGGCATGGCATTGGGTTCGAAAATGGCTGGACGCATTGGTGTCCAGCAGGCATTGCTGGCTTGATTGCTACTTTTGGCGTTGCAATCATTGAATTATAACTGAACATTGCCACAATTGAAGTCCAGCCCAGGTTCGGGCTATGTTCACGGGTGGCATGCCACCGGGCGGGCGCCTCCCTGGCTTTTGGCTTTCGGTTGGGATGCCCAACGAGTGGCATGGGGGCCATTGAAAAATGGAATTGTGTTTCGACTTGGTGAGGGGTGTTTGGACTTTTTTCAGAGCCCAAGCATGATTCAAAAACAATCAAGCATGCGTATATCGCAATGTTGCATGGGGAAGTTTTCTACTTACAGCAACACCCAGGATTGACTGCAAGGTTATTCAATGGAAGTAGAAAGTCTGCAGCGCTTCCAAAAATTAACAAAGCTCCGCCTTGGGCGTGCCATTTGAGTTGAGGCACCAAACATCGTGCCGGTCTTCAGCGACTCAGCAAGTTCTGAGTTCTTAGCTTGATCAAGGGCACCATGCTATGTCAGATTCTAAAAGACTATAAAATAATCAGAGAGGCAAGTATGCTATGCGAAATGAAATGGTTGGCACGCAAGCATATTTTTTGGCATTTGCTTGGTGGTCTTTATTTGATGAGCTGGGGGATCATGTCACATTCACGTCCCTCGCTTTTTTCGTTTTATATCCCTTCATTTCTGGCATGTCGGGTGGTTCCACAGTTCGGAAGCTTGCCAGTGACTAAACGACTCAGGAAAAGGTGGGGACAAAGTGCCTGTTGAAGCATTCTCCATTGACTGCCGGCCGTATCAACCTGGAACCTGGACTGAAACTGAACTCTTCGATCGCCCCTTGGAGCAAAAAGAACCGTAAGATAATGCTTTGAACGGCCTAGTAGAAACATAGCAGTCCAAATTGAAAATTTTTTTGGCATGCATTCAAGCCATCTTAAGCAGCTTTGATTCTACTACCACAATGTTTTTTTCTCCACCAGTATCCAAAAAGATACTGGTGCATCCAAAGTTTGGAGCCGGACGCTTTGAAATTCACCTTCCATGCACTGAAGCTCCAACATGCACAATGGGTGATTTGATTGATAGCGAGGAACATGTCAGGATGATTAAAAGCAATTCTATGAAACAACTACTAGCAGTTCTTGCTGTTTAGTTGCAATGTGAAATTGCAAGAGGGATCCATGCACTGTAGAGCACCCCTCACACAAGGTATGCGGAGCACCTACGATGAGTTCGGTGTGGTCAGGCTCGGTCTTGCACCAGCCATTGCCTTCTCATCAGTAATGCAGTCCGTGCCGCGTTGCAGGCTCACCAATACAGGACTCACTGATGCGCAAGAGATGCACCGATATGCACGTGCTGTGGTCAAAAAGCATCTTGGTGTTGGAGTACGCCTTGCCTATTGTCGTTTTTCTGAGACCTTGTTTATATATGTTTGATATTGATTCGTTGGATATTTTATCGTGGGGATCCGTAGGGGTTTTACCAAATTTACCCAAAAGAATCCTGATAACATCATAGTGTGGCTTAGATGGCATCGATGTCAAACGATTCTTGTCTCCACCAATACTCCAACAACAGTTTGAATAGTTCGATGTTTGCATCATTTTGCATCAATCATGGTCTCTTCCTGTTTGCATCCATTTCTAGGGATTCAATCAGGAAGATTGATGTTCTGCCTTTTTGCCTGCTTTTTCAGGCAGATGAAATACGAAGGCGGTGCCAATCCTCGTGAAGGGATCATCGAAAATGTCTTCGAGGCCGCTCCCAAGTGCTTCCTGGTGAAGGGTTGCAGAAGTTGCTGGAAGTTTTAGATTTAGTTGGTAACTTTTAGAATCGATTTGAATCCTTTAGACAAAGTCAGAACATAAAACGTTGTGGTCATCATGTGGTGCCGGATTCCACGGACGACTTGCAAACCTTTGAGCTTTGTGACCGGGGTTTTCCCTTCAGTTCCTATGTACCCCTCCCAATATAGGTGGAAGGCGAGGATAGGACTATATCAGTACGTATCTATATATGTAATACGCATAATATATTTATATATTATATATATATATATACATAATAGTGATAGTCCTGGTGAAGCCTGCTACTGCGAGGCAAGCCTGAGATCCCTCACCTAACGATCATACTGAGATTGTTCATTGAGGATTTTTGGAAGACTTGGTATTTCGATGCTTGTAATTACAGTAGTGTAGAACTCCTCCGTTTGCAGGTAGCTTGATTGATTGTGTATATCGGATATCACATTATATTACATGAGTAGAATTCATTTCGTATTCGGATACAATGTGATTACTAGTCGTACTAGTCGCAATCCTTTCAGGGATATTTTGAAATGATGGGCGTTCAGATATCCTCCAACTCTTGACCCTCGCAGGTTGGAGCTCCCAATGACGCTTGGCTCCACTACCATCATGAAATGGTAGCTTGGCAAAGCTGAGGACTTGAAAGATGGTAGTCGGAAGAACCATTAAAACTTGGTCTTACAATTTGTGGTTGGACTCCTTACCAGAACTGGTGTGGTGATAGGGCTGCCTCAGGCCTACAACCAGCACAGCATGAAGAACCTGGCATTTTGCAGTATCAAGGCCCAGGAGTTTGGACCAAAGGATGGATATTCTATGATGTTCTGAAGATTTCTGAACAGCTCCAGGGGGTGGCAGCCGGGTGGCATGTTTTTTGACCTTTTCAGCATTTGCCAGAACAGAGCATTGGTCTCGTCAGGCAACCCCCGGGAAAGGTGATACCTACCTCTCAGAGAATATCTCCGTCACTGACTCCTTGATGAAGACAGACTTGGGACGCAAACTCCGACGCTGCGATGCAATATGATGCAATTCTACAAAGAGTGTTGAGAAAGGGGTTTTGGTGATCAAAACACGTTGAAGTGGGGATGCTAGCATGTGAAACTTCAATATCATAGTTGCGTTGTAATTCACAGCGCGGTTTCATGTCAGAATACACTTTGCCTCCGACAAGATAATGTGTCTTCAACATGTTTGCGTGCTGGTGTCCCATGTGTTGCCATGTCTCCTGACGGATTCTTTCCTCATCTTTCTTCTTTTGCTTTCCGAATGTCCCACAGATCCTCTGCATTGAAGGCTTGTTTTTTGTTGTCTTTTCTGGACCAGCACCAATCGCCAGTTCTCTTATTCTGCTGCTTGAATCTGTTTGATCAATCTTGATCTGAGGTGACAAGGGCGTGTGTGGGAGCCTTGGTGACAACTGTGAGGTCCAACCATGCAATGGTGCTCAGCATGTTTGCCCCAAGCCCCGGACTGCAAGATGTATTGAAGGATTATCTCGACCCTGGTTGTTTTGAGGTTACATCAGATGCCTTACGGATCGTGATGCATATGAGGCACAAACGCTGACATGCGGCGGTCAGCTGCATAAAGCCATAGAAGCAGTCATGTTCACCTCGGACCAGTGCAGAGTGATCTAATTGATATTAGGGGTGTGATGGGCTGTGGTTCATCTTGGGGTTTATGATTTCCAGTCACGTTAAACTGTAGCAATTCTACCCTAGTGGCTTGGTTTGGTGTTTTTTGAGCTGTGGTGCATCCTGGTATCATTGCTAGTTCCAAAACACCATGCGGTGCTGCAGGGCAAAGGATGGTTGCAGGGTGCTTCAGACCCTCGGCTGGCCAAGTTCGCATAGGTTGGCTGTGTTGGCGGTTGGTTCAGTCAAGCTCAGCTGAGTGAATGCTGATTCAAAAGTGTGAGCTCAGTGGGTTTGAACTTTGCCCGAAGTCCGAAGACCTGAAACTTTGCCTCTGAGTGAAATAGAGAAAGGATGCGAAGTAGTTAAACTCCTTTCTCAGCTCTTTGCATCAAATGCACATTTTTCATCCATGCCTATTCTTGTGTCACGGAAGATGCAATAGTGGCACAACAAGGACATAGGGGACAATCCTTGGTGCCCCTAGATTAAGCTCTAAGACTTGCAATGGAACCTTAGGAGGTTAGACTTGTCAGAATTTGGAGTGTCATGGTGACTTAGTGTTTGAGTATTGTTTAAGTTCTCCCATGTTCTCCCCCTATCGGTAGATCTTTTGATAGCCAATGAGCCTACCACGGGTACTGACTGGCTAAGGTGTACAACCATTGGCAGCTCTCGTTTGGTGTGGATACGCTCCTGGGATGGAGATATTGTGAGCAGTGATGTGGTGAACCCTCGAGGATTGTAGCCACATGGGGATTGCAGCAGAATACATCCATGTTGAACATGTTGAATATTGGATAAAAGAAATCATATCAACGACCGTAAATGGAACCTGCTCTACGCTTTGGGAAGTATAAAATCACTTTCAACCAACGATTCAAGGCGATGATAATAGGCTTTCAACCTAGCCTATACATGCGCATTTTTGTCCATGAACAATTCTCGCAGTTGTGTTTACCTAGCAGTGCTGCCTTCCATGTTTAACCTTGGCATAGATGAAACCAAAGGAGGTTCAATTTCAGAGATCAGAATGATAGATGCATGCTGTTTGGCAAACACCTTTTTTGGGAAATGCGTGTGCAAAGTCGTTATAGATCCCAAGTGGCCCCCATTCCCACAAGGAAATCTGTAAAGCTCTTCGAATTTTATCGAATTCTCTAGCTCCAAAGTGTGAAGTGATGCCCAGGCCACAGGAGGCTGAAGAGGTGGCTCGAGACTGCGGCTTGGATGTGGAGCACCTTGGCTTGTGACGGAAATGGAGTGATGAAGTGCCCAAGAAACTCCAGATGAATCTAGATTCCGATTTCCACTGGATGAGTTTAGTCACTTTCAATTACAGCTGCTTCTTTGCATAGGTGATTTTATAGGTTGGGCCATATGAGTTGATGTAGCCTAAGATGTTTTTATGAATTGATGAGTTTGCTCACTGACAGTCACTCATCTCTTTCAATGAGCTGATATTTAGATCGATGTTATCTATGATGTTTGAAGCACACTCTTTAGATATACTCTACATATACGTATATACATACAGTAGTTACGTGATACTGTACATAAATACATGCATATCGATCTATATATCTTGATTATAGGATATTATAGGTCATGATTAATGGATGTAATGGTTACAAATGTATATATATAAATCATATATAGGGATATATAATGATGATGATATGTTCAGTTTCGCATAGGCTACACTGGGCTTGTATATTTGTTTGTCCAGTCCTTTTGAGGTATTTCCCTTTTCTCCAGATGCGTGGTGTTATTCGGGTCGCATCCTGGGCACCTCCAAGGTGGTGTGAGGATCCACTCAAACCCGAATCCAAGCGCTACATGAAGACAAAGTTGTTTGGCAAAAGTGGGAAAGTCCGTGGGATTGGGAGAATGACCAGAATGAGAAACTACCCTTGCAGAGGAATTCCAGGGACTGAAGTGACTGAGAGGGACGTGAGCATCGCAGATCAAACATACGGTTAGGAGTTTGAGTTGAACCTTGTTGCCACGAGGCTGACCATCAGTGCCTTCGAGTATTGTCCTTCAGTTGGAAGTAACGTCCTTTACAGAGCCCTGGCAAAAGCAGATTGACCAGGACATGCTGGTGCAATATTCCTTGTTTCCTTTTGACTTCTTTTTGTGGTTTAGCCCACCCTACTCAACTCCAAAATCCAGAGAATGTTTGGTTTGATTGCCATCCAGGGCTTCTTTTCGAATGAGGATAGATTGATGAGCACAGTGAGAAGCCTGCCGTAATTCCTACTCTAGTTTTATTGGCCCTTGGCATTGTGGGACTTTGTCAAGCTTCTCACCAAACATGGTATTACATGTTCTACGGCCGTCTTCCATTGTTGGTGCCACCCTTTTGACCCTGGGGCTGATGGCAACCTAGGCAGCATCGCGGATCACAACATGTGGTTCGATACGTGGAAGGTGAGGGCATCGCAGGTGGTCAAGATATTTTGCGTTGAGCTCAAGACTCACTCGTATGATCTCGTATGGAAGTTGGAGAAGATTAGTGTGTACGTGCTGTTGCCATGGGATGTAAATTTAACCATATTCATGGGGTTTGGAAGGGAACCAGCGATGGGTATACACCGACTCATCCATGCAAGGATTTTCATGGATTTGGGTTTATGATTTCCATCCATGACCTCCATGGGCTGCCTGTGGAGTCATTCTCAGAATCTGTCAAGCAGCAAGTGAACGTGCATATCAATTATGTACCCAAATCCAGAAGAAACTACTTTCACAGTGCAGTCTTCCCCAAGTCTGGTGCAAACTGTGCCCAACCAGGGAGTGCATGATGTTCCGCCAGCCAAGCGCCCGCTCCAAATGACTTTTGGCGATGGCACACCCTTCACGTTGCTGGATGCGTTGATCGGGGAAGGGCTGGAGTGGAACTTTTTTTTCCAATGTTTGGATGCCCTTAGTTTCAGATGAGACAAAAACGGACCCGCAATGATCCCGCCAAGGGCTTTTGGCTGTGGGACGTCTTGGGCAGCTGCATTTTTGGTCGTCATTGATCTCGCGGTTTTTTATGTTCTGTATAGGTTGAATTGTTCTGTATCCTTCACACTTCTCATCCTGTTGTTTGTACAGTAGCCAGATCCTCCGCTAGTCTTCACATGTATACCAGGACGGGGTAGAGTATAACAGCACTCTTCTGACTTAACTTGTTTTGCATAAAAAGCATTCCAATGGAAAGAGGGAGATGATGCTTCAAGTTGATATCGACAAGAGTTGGAACATATTGGATCATATTGGATCCCTTTCTAGCATTTTTGACACCTACTTTTCACATGGTTATCTCAGTTTTGTTTAACAGCTTTAAACATTTTGAGGGTTGCACTGGAGTTCAACTTTCCTGACTTTGGGTCCAACGCCACTTGGCACGTCGATGCTTTGAGGTTGGAAGAGCTGCAACAGTGGGTGGTGGCCTCACAAAAAATACAGCGACCACAAAATGCGAAAGACAATTATATAACACTGATGGCATGATGTGGCAGGGTTGACATGTGCGCATCAAGAAACTTGATGCGCTGAATGGACACGCGAACAGACTACACTGCAGGGGATGCGGATGTGGTTGCTGTTTTGACCTCGCCTTTAAGGTCAGTCTGTACGATGAAGGCGGTATCCGAGTTCAGTGGCAGACGGGGGACATTGTGGCTTTCTGTGCCTGGAATGAATGAGCTAAACCAAACATGGGGTTCAGTCAGCGGTAAGCTAAGAATAGGTGAGTCTGGTGATTCATTGGGTGTCAAACTGATTAACTAATCAAGTGCATGTCACGGAGTCAGGCTGCAGGCTGTATCAAGCAATTTCCTTGACTGATACCTGCAAACACGAGAACTGATGCACCCATCATTGCCCTACAAACGTAGTACATCTCCTACAAGACCCAACAAGTCCCACAAGTCAATAAGACTATATAAGTCTATCAGAGTTGGTCAGATGGCTTGTGGCCATTTACAGGATAGGATAACCACGGATCGGGATCCAAGGCAACTACCGCTATGCGCATGGTCGGCAATTTGGCAGCAGTTGGGTGAATTTAACAGATGTGCGGAATGTTTCCACATAATATGTATACTATATCTTTAATTAGTCTTACATACTACTATGTGGATATTGTTGAACGATGTTTGTAAAATATTGTTTATATGATGATCTTGCTGTTTGGTAAAAGTGTATACGACTAGTTAAGTCAAAATTGAGATTGTGTTCTCTGAATCGATCAGAGCTTTTTGGTGGTCACGTCACTTCTTGACGCCTTCTCATTTGGAGGGAATGAGTGGGAAAGACAATTCTGATTGTTGGCCCCTTTCTCAGAAGGATTTTTGCTCATAGAACGATGAATGAATATGGGACTTTGGGCGTATCTGGACGTTGGACATCCACAATGCAAGTTTTGCAACTGATCTTCTCTTGCAAAAATACTACAAGATGTTTAAAAAAGTGCCAGAGTTTTTTCAGGCCCACCCCATGCGTGAAGTGTGGCCTTTGGTGGGTAGAGTGGCACTCGCAAGGCCTGCCTTTACCCTGCACAAGTGGGAGGAGCGACAAATTGGTGTGGTCCTGGGGGAGAAATTCCAGCGTCAAGGCCTGAATTTGGCCTGAATGCGATGGCACCGTGTGGGTTGAGTGACTTGGATTAATGCTCTGGCAAACATACCCAGGGTGCAAGTATGAAAGGTTTGAAGAGCAGGAATTGGTGTTGAGTTACCAGAGGCTTTGAAACATATGTGGCAAGCAACCCTCATGTGAAAACTGCTTGCTGCTAGGGTTGGTCAGAAGTTTTGCGGGCGTGTCTTGCGTCTCCATGAATGAGTGAGGACTTGTCGAAGTTTTTGAATAATAGCATTTTGATGTTTTGTTCTCAATAGACGCCAGGGACCATCGAGCAGAAGTGGCTCCTTTGGCTGCCTTGAGTGTCGGGTTTATATTTCTGTTGATCATTTAGCCTTTTATTGAAATTGTAGCGGATACTCGTGACAAAATGACCTTCACACATCCTAGCTGACAGTAAATAATTTGATTTGACATGAGCAAGCCTCAACCCACGCGGCTTTTGAAGCAATAAGGAAATCAACTCCGTGACTTGCCAAACGATTTCCTTGAGTAACTAGCCTGAGGTAGAGGTGTCCGCACTACGTGGTCCAAGTAGAGGATGTCACAGGCATGGTCGGGCATGGTTTGGTTGAAAACTGTGTGGCATGATAGGTAGCACAATGAGAGAGGTGGTATAAATCCATGCTCGGCTTCTTCGCTATCTTCGCTCGAAGCTCCTGCGTTTCTCCATCTCTTGCAAAAAAGCGCTGAACTTGGATCTTTTCATGACAATGAGGTGTAGCCAGCATCTGGCTGGGCTGCCTGCGGGTCAACGGACGCTGGCTCAGAGGGTCAAATGTGACATGTGTAGTCATGATGTGTAAGACTCTGTAATACCTGTTCACAACCAAAAGAATGCATGAATTACATTGTTTTTTCTAGGACGGTCAAAAAGGCTTTGATCTTGTGGGATACAATTTCTTCAGGTCTGCAGACCTCAGAATTCAGAGCTTGAGTAGCTTCAACGTCCGAAAGGTTCTCAGGGTGAAGTGGCTTGTGCAAGGGGTTTGTCTATGTTTGCATTGTTTTGTATTCGCAAGCGAATGTAATGGTGACAAGATGCTATGTTAGAGTTGCCCCTTAAGCCACTGCATCCTTGAGAGTTTTGAATGCCTTATGCCACGAACGAAAAACTTCGTGTTGCTGAAGAGTTTCCAATCCGGAAGCTTCGATGAGAAACTTATGCCACCGGTGCTTGTGGCACTGTGTGCTCTTGTTCATTTTGTTCATCTTGTTGTTTATCCAAATGGCTCGCTGATAGGATGTGTTTTTTGACATTGAAATCCTTTGCCGCCAGAGCTTTGACCGCGTGATCACTTTAGGGTTTTTCCAGCTGTACAGACTGGCTCTTGTTCCAACCGGTAGGATTCGGATGGATTCGGCCGTGGCTCAACATCCTTACTGTAGGTAGATTTGACAGAAACACCGCAAGGTTGCAAGGTTTGAGTTACTTTGAGCCATGGCCACGCTGTGAATTATGTACATACACACAGATGCTCCAGCAGTGCCCAGCTGCTAGCAGTAGTCTAGTAGAGTTCCAAATGCCAATGCGGAAATCTACCAATAATTAATGCCTGGGAAGCCAAATGACATGACTTGGGTGGGTTAAAACCATTCCAAAGCTGGTTGTTTGGCTTTCCGGGCCCCAATTCAAGCTATGCCTTCTGAACCAGTAGTGGGGGTGTTGATATTGAAAGTTATTGTAGAACGGATTTCTGGAACTTACCTTGCTTTTCGAAGAAGTGTGAAAACAGCATGCAAAAATCTGGTCTTGGAAGTGGTTTGAGATCTTGGCAAGAAGTCATTCTCTCATGCGATCATTTGACATGGGATTACAAAGGGGCATACTGGCTCAGTCTTCCTGACCCCAAATTCTACACGACAGAGTTTACTGTGGTCTGAATTGTAAAACTACTTCGCAAGGAGAGGACATGTGAGGTTGCAATTTTCCTAACCAAGACCTCGACCACTCAATCACTTAATTGAAAGGATGGTGGAAGGCTCATGATGCCGTGCATGCAGGCAACTACTCGTCCCAATTCCCGAACCTCTTGTATGGAGCTTTTGAAGAGGATGGGGAAGAGAATGCCCCTATTGAGCAAAGACTAAGCTGGAAAACTTGAGAGCGGAAAAAAGAGGTGACATTGTTCATTGTCACTCCACATATATACATATATTTATATAGTTACATATACAGATTTATTTTTATTCATGATTACATACATTGGTGATTACATACATATACGAATTTACATATGTATAGTATATATATATATTATGATATATTATATTTATTTAGGTCGTGTATTTATATATATATATATATGCTCACCCCCCCCAAGATCTACTTTTTGCACCCTTTTGTTTGCCCAAAGTTCTACCAGACAGCTTTTTGCACAATTAAAAAGAAAGAGCAGAAAAAACNTTTTTTGGATTTTTGCATTTTTACTTTTGCAAGAGTCCTGGAGTATTGTTTTTTTTTGCTTTTTTGTTTCTTTTTGGTTTTCTCGAGGGTTTTTGAATTTTGGCATTTTTACTTTTGCAGGAGTTCTGGAATCTTGTTTTTTTTGTTGTTTTTGTTTCTTTTTGGTTCTCTCGAGGTTTTTTGAATGTTTGCATTTTTACTGCATGCTGTGAGGCATTTGAGCATGTGCTGCAACCACGGCAACAGTAGCATCTGTGTGGAACTCGTTCATTGCATCCTCTTCATACTCCTCAAGCAATCTCGGGTCGCAATTTTGTCCATCAACAAAGCAAATCAAAAGATGCAAACTATAGAGTTGAGTTTGCAAACTCACCCCTGGAGTTTGCAAACTCAAGGGTGTATTTTGCAAATTCTTTGTCAATGTCATGTCGCTTGCTTGGAAATCTGTGGCCAATGTAGCCTTTTCGCAACTCAAACAATCCCGGGTCGCAATTTTGTCCATCAACAAAGCAAATCAAAAGATGCAAACTACACTCCTGGAACCATACAACCGTCTGTTGTCTGTGTCTTGAAAAAAGCAAAAAATGTTTCTGGACGTATTATTTCCTCATACATGGCCGCTTGTCTGACATCTGTTCTGAACTCAATGTCACTGTGTCTTTTTCATACATACTGCATAGCCTACTCACTCTCCGGGGCCATCTGCACGGTGTCTGTTTTAGTCAAGCTTTCATGCTGTTCCAAAATCTGCAAGAGAAGCAAGCAACCTTCAGCACATCCGCTATTTGGCTGAAACAACACTAGCCCTTCCAAATTTTCAACAATCTCGGGTTTTTTTGAAAGTCTTCAACATTTCACAAAAAAACTCGCGTTTTCCATAATTATGTTAGAAAACTCAAGTTTCTTTTGTCAAATTGTAAGGGAATAGGTCAAAAAGAAGTTGGTATCACTTTTTCCTTTTACTGGTCATGCCTAAACCCTACAAAAACGCAAAAAATTCCTTTGACAGCTACTCTCAATGCATTGCAACGTCTATAGTAGACATATACTTTGTCCTGACTTCTGCTGCTGACATCACCGCAAAACAATGCTGCCTGTGTCTTTGCTACACTGCAATGGAACGTGTCACTATAACATGTTTCCGATTTTTCACCTACATGAAAGCAAGGATATTTCCTTCAAACTTGGCTCCAATGCTGTTTGTATCTTTGCTGTTTGCAACGATATGTTTCCTGTTTTTCTCTTACATGATGTCATATAGGTGTTTGCTTTGCACTTGGCTTCAAACCTTTCAGCTTCTCAAATCCTGCATTCAATTTTAAGCAAATGCATCGCCTGCAAGTTATTGGATGTCTCCACCAGGGTCTTTTGGCTCAATATCCTTGTGCTTTACCCGTTTGTTTCCCTTTAGTGTGTCATGCCGACACCGCCTCGGATGAAGTTGGCCGGGGACGCCTATGCGAACAAGAGAAACAACATCACACTGGAGTTGGTCAGTGGTATGGACCCAATGCCACGGCCAGATGTCGTCCGGCGACCAGAAGAATGTGCTGCTCCTGCTGCTGATAGCGACTGGAGGATTTCCTTTTCATCCAGACAGGCGCGGCATCACGAACAAAAGCATTCAGGTCCAGATGGGAACAATACGGCGAAACCTGCTGTCTAAAGGGTTCTTAGCTCCTGATCAAGCCTGGTCTACCTTATGCCAGACTGAACTTGTGAAGTGGTTGAACATCCCTAAAGATGGCGGAAGTCGTAAGATGGCTCCTGCTGCATCTACCTCATCTGCTGCTGCTGATCCACAGCGTGCCCTTCCTGCGCCAGATGATATGCGCAAGAGTTCGTCCAGCTCGTCTTCCTCCTCTGATGATTCTAGTTCTTCTAGTGAGGATGGCCATTCTTTAACAGTAGAGGTTCCTCTGACAAAGTCAGAACGCCAAGGCTTTGAAGAACTCCTAGATGCAGTCAAATGTCATCAAGAAGTAGAGTCCGAAAATGCATCTCTGAAAAGGGAAAACAAACGTCTCAAAACTGAAAATAAGGCTTTGAAAGGAAAGCTGAAAAAGTTCGGTTCCACCAACAAATGAAGAACCTTTGCAACATGTCAAACAAGGTGTGTGTTTGTGCTGCTTCCTATGGGTGTGTTGCTGTCATTGTTCCGCGTAGTTGCAACATAAATATGTTGGAAAACTCAAGTTTGCTTTTGTCGAATTTAGGGGAATAGGTCAAAAAGAAGTTGGTACCACTTCATTTTACTGGTCATGCCTAAACCCTACAAAAACACTAAAAACTGGAGGTTTTTTATAGTTTTTAAAAATGTCTACAAGAAAACATGTAAAACACTGGGTTTTTGTATGTTTTGGAGTATTGTACTTGTAAGCGAAAACAAAAAACATTTTTTTGCTTTTGCAAAATAAACATTTTATATTGTAAATACCGTTGAAAATGAGATAGGTAGATCTTGGGGGGGTGACCATATATATTTATATATATGTATATATATATATATTTTTTAATGTTTGCCATAGTTCCAATAAATCAAGTGTTTTATAGGTGCGACCTCCTCCCCGCAAGCATGCAAATAGAATTGTCTATCAAAATAAAGGGGACTTTGATTTTGAACAATTATTGTGCCCCTAAATGATTTTAGGGTTTATCTTCATGTAAAAAGCAAAAACTATTAAAATGAAGGGTAGTCCCTGCACTTTTCAACCATTACTTCCACCTTATTGGATTTTGAAATTTGTCCCCATGGGAAAACAAAACCGAAATGAAGGGTACCCCCCATACTTTCTAACCATTATTGTACCCTTCAACGATTTTGGGTCTTATTTTAAGGTGGACACGGACTAATATTATGCTTGAGACAGGTAAAGAAAAATGTATTTCAACATTATTCAGAATCAGTATTTAGATATATTTATTGGCTATTTGTTTGTGTTTCTAGGTTTTCTTTATGTAGTGGTGATATTTATTTGTTTTGCTATAATTACACACTGGACAAGTCTATCTATATAATTTTCATTGGTTTTTCTTTCAAATGTTCTTTGTTACGATACGTACTTTTCTCGGTATGTTTTGGTGTCCAGAAGAAATAACTCGCTCCAGAATGTTCCTTATATGTATAGCTCTGATCCATGGTATGAAGATGCATGTAGTCTACCTATGCTATGCGAAGGCATGGCACGTATAGGTGCGGTAATAGCTAGCAGCATCATTACACGCTACAGTGTGTTTTGGAATGGCTGGTCTGAAATCGCCAGAAATGCAATCAACCACTTAACGTGTTGATTACCTCTTTTGCCATGTCACGCACTTTGAAACGTTTGGCTCAAGAAAAAGCGCGTATCCATTGTGACTGTTGGCTTTCACTGCAGTTGTTCACTGGTATTCACTTGACTCGCTAATACTGTCAAGCTGTTATTGGTGGTATATTGGATATACTGTTCAAAACCAAAGTCTTGTGGTTATCAGCCGTACTGGTATCTACATACATTGGGCTAACTGGGATCAGTGAGGTAGGGTATTCATTACCAATCCCCTCATTTCTCATTTATCGCACTCGTGCGAATTCTTTTCACTCTCGAGCTTGCTCCATGATTGCTTGCATCAGTCGGTGCCCCGGAGCTTTTGATGTCTGGTGAGCGGGCGAGAACCCGCAAGAGGAGAGGTGGAAACCCTAACAGGCCATCTCAACTATCCCGCGAGCGGGCTGGATTCTCAAGCGCTCGCGACTACGAAGGTGCATTCGCTGGTCGTGACGAACAAGGTGTGTTGATCCGTTCTCCACCAGTTCGTCCTCCAGAGCCAAGTGCCACCAGTTAGGAGTAGGTCCTGGTAGTTGGCGTTTGGGTTGGTACTGCCATTCTGAGGAGCCTGAGCCAGACCAGCCAGTGAGGGAGGTTATCACAACAGAGGTTAGGCAGTCCCTAAGCCTAAGACTAAGAAGTGAAGGTTGGCCCGAAGAAGAAGAAGGTGATTGCAGAGGAAGAGATCCAAGAGGAGCCGTTGGTGGCAACGCACCCATCTTCGGGTTCGAGGCCGGCTACTATCCGTCCTTCCAGGAGAAAGGCTCAGCGCCCAAAGGCTGAGGTAAAGAAAAAGGCTGAGGCGGCAGAGGCCGAAGCCAAGAAGAAGGCTGAGAGTGCAGCCCGGTTGGAGGCTAAGAAGAAGGCCGAAGCAGAGGATCGTAAGAGGCGAGAACGAGCGCCCGCTGATTGGCCTAGATTGGCATCGCACGCTTTCGTTTGACGATACCAACGAAGGGAACCACGGTGTGTCTGAGCGAACTGTTCAATTGCTCCGAGAGATCCAAGATTGGGGCTTTGACCTGTCTGTGCATCATCAGTTTTGCTTCCAGCCCAGACACTCAACGTCAGGTTGTCCAGCATGCCGCTGAATCCGAGGTGGAGTTGAATCGACCCTTTGTGGCTGTTGACATTGTCAATAGAAAAATCCTGTCGGATCAGCAGCGCAAGCCTTCGGTCACTGGTTTGGTAACTTGCAAGGCAGAGCAGGTATCGTTGAGAGGAGCGTTCTGTTTCATTGACGACCAGACCAAGTTGGTGGAAGAGGTTCAGGAGCTTCAGCGTAGCAGAGCTGACAAGCACAAGTGTATTGTGGTGAGGGCTGAGCCATATCCAAGGACTTCTTTGTTGAAGCTATCCTCGGCGTTGTTGGGTAAGAGCCCGGACGATTTTCCGGTGCCGAGCCTGCATAGCAAGTTGTGCTCCGAAGCTCTGCGACTCTTCGCAGCCGGCAAGTTAAGAAAAGGTGGCTAGTGGTATTATCTGATTTCCAGTTGGACGCGCTTGCGCGATATTTTGTTCAGTGACTGTGATTGACATTACTGTTGTTGAGGAGAGGATATCCGTGTCATCAGGTCTTCCATTGATTTGTTGGGTGAAAAGAATTTCAAAAGTGATACCTTGTTTTTTGCTCGTTGTTTTCAGTGATTCAACTTACTGTAACGCGCACTGCGCGATCTTGACGTCGCGCCTGCGCGAACAAAGATCAGGTTTCAAGAGGGCGTGTTTTTTTGTGTGTGTCATTGCTCTGTGACGCGCTTGCGCGATACTGCAATTGCTAGTTTTCACTTCGCTGGAAAGCGATATTGTGGTGAGGGCTTCTTTTGGAGTCGCGCTTAGCGCGAGAAGATTGGTATGATGGCAAAAAGATCTGTGCCTGCTACTCCGTTTCATGTTGTTGGTCCTGGAGGGAGTTTTACCACTTCCAGTGAGCGTCCTATCACACAACCAGCGGGGGGTAGTGATGAGATTGTCCCAGCTCATGCATCATTGCAGCAACCTTCAGCCTCGACATCGCACGCTTGTGTTGTCGCACCTGGCCCCATCGTATCTCTGGAGATGGTGTCTTCAGCAGCGACCGGACAAGTTTTCCGCTTTGGTGAGGGGCATGGTCACCCTGGTGGTCCTAATGTAGCGCAATTCAACACCCAGTATCGACAAGAGAATACTTTCAATCAGGAAAATACTCTGCAGAACTTCCATGCTCATCATTCTGTCTATCAACAGGTGAACCAGGTTGTAGATCCACAACAGCTTGAAGCATTGGTGGCATCTTTGGTAGAAGCTAGAGTTGAAGGAGCTTGCAACCATCAGAAGTCAGGCTGGGACCAACCAGCAGGCATTGGAGGAAGCGTTGAGGGGTAGACTTGCGCAAATACAATCAGAAGTAAGTATGAGGGATAGCATGCAACAACAAGCAGTTCATCAAGCCAGAGATGAAGCTGATCATCTTAGGAGACAAAATGAGGCTGTAGTTAGTGAGGCTGAGGCAAGACTTGAACGATTGGCACATGATAGAGATCTTCTCATGCAGCCAGCAGAGCAAGCAGAGCAACATGCAGCACGTTTGAGAGATGAATTGCAAATCCTACAGAGACAGGGTTCAAGTGTACACACACCATCTTTTGTTGAAGCTGGAAGTGTAAGAAAATACAACCCTTTTGACACTCCGACGCCTCCGGCGGGGTCGCATCAAACCCGGCTACTTCTGTTGCTGGTAGTCGTAGACCCCCAAGTGTGGTTAGTCAGACACCCTTGGAAGTGAGATACTGTGGAGTGTGTGTGAAGGGTAGACCTACGTGTTGGAGATGCAATTGTTTTTTAAGTGAGGCAATTAATGGCGCGGTTGAAATACACAGAGATGAGGTAGGAGCTCCTAGGCCCACATTGGTGTACGGTGTATAGCATTCCTCCTCTCGCTGGACGATCAGGCGCGCCCAGCGCGAGACAGGTCGCACCTTGCAGCGCGTTTAACGCAGCACCGCAAGGGTCAGGGGGGATAGGAGTACTTTATGTTGATGTTGGTGCAAGGAATGTTGCTGTCGCTTCTCAATGTAACGCGAGTGTACCAGTGAGGGCTCAAGAAAATGTTTCAGCTGCTGGTTTTGCAGCACCAGTTCAAGAAGGGCCTCAACACTTCAGAGCAGACACCCCAAGAAGTCAGGCTTCTACGTCGAATCGTTCTTCAGGTGGTTGCCCATCAAGTTTGCCAAGCGCTTGGCTGAATGTTGGTGAGACGGATGAACATGTATACAAGATCAAACTCCTGAAGGGGGTGCACATGACCAAGTTGCCAACAGATGCGACTTCATGTCGTGAATGGAGGGCAGCATTTTTGGCTGCAGTTAGCCGCATTGATTTGACATCAAGGGATGTTCTTGTCAAGTTTTCGGTTTACTGCATGGATTCCGGACGCGGCCAAAGATTCCGTGAGATGCTTCAAGCATCAAATGACTTCGTGATGTTCAACAAGCATGTTGCTGCGGGGCTCATCAATCATCATTGGATACTATGAGACTGGAACGGACCATTCAGTGGCTTTGAATCAGATGCACCTACTTGGTTTGAATCTGGAGGGGAAGACCCAAAAGGACTTGACAGAGTTTGTGAAGAAGGCCAACTACATTCTTCATGGGCTCAAACCTGCAGACAGACCAGCTGAGGCGACTATGTATAGTTGGCTTTGGCATCAGATCAAGAGAGCGCCTATGTTGAGCAGAATGGTTGACAAGGTGAAATCCAGAGATCTTTTGAGTGGATATGGACTCAGGTTGCAGAGGAGATCCGTGAGCGAAGACATGACTCTAACTATGAGAACGTCTTCAAGGGTCTCAAGTCTGCTCCATCCAATCAGCTTGCACTTGCTGCTCTGAAGGTAGAGCCTCCTTCCAATCCAAGTGGGAAAGGAGACAAGCCTCCCAAACCTCCGGGGCCTCCCTGGCCTCCAAGAACTAAAAAACCGGGAAAAGATCCCGTGTGCGCTTCACGCACACCAGATCCTGCACCGCCGATGATTGAGCGCCCTGCATGCCAGTGACACTGCTCCCCATGCTGCCGCGGCATGGGTTGGCAGGGCTGAGTTACCAAAAAGGCATACTTCTACTCAACCTTCACCCTGAACTACTTAACAACTTCACCTAAAGTGCCTAAGCACTTCTTCAGGAATGTTCTGAGTTACCAATCTCACCTTCTCTACTTGGGCTTTCAGTGGTGCAGGGCCTACTTCTACTAAACCTTCACCCTGAACTACTTAACAACTTCACCTAAAGTGCCTAAGCACTTCCCCAGGAATGTTCTGAGTTACCAATCTCACCTTCTCTACTTGGGCTTTCAGTGGTGCAGGGCATACTTCTACTAAACCTTCACCCTGAACTACTTAACAACTTCACCTAAAGTGCCTAAGCACTTCCCCAGGAATGTCCTGAGTTACCAAACTCACCTTCTCTATATATTAGGCTTTCAGCGCTTGCTCTGCTTGTACAGCGCCACCTGGCAGTGGTGCCCACATGATCCTGCTGAAGCACTGTGTCAGCTATGGGGTTCGAGCCCATGCGCACTTGCGTGCAGTGGATCTTACGTCCACCCCCTTAACCACTCGGGCAAACTGACTTCGGCCTCCTGTGGACCTGCAGCAGCATTCCATGTCGCTCACTTTGTTATTTTCCAGCTTGACTCACTGGCTAGCGCTGTACCAGGAATGCTCTAGGTTACCAAGCCAAGCACCTGTGCTTGTGCAGCACCAACAGTACCTGGGATCCTGGACCAAGTTCAAGGCCCCACATACAGTGCCCAACTCCTACTACAAGGCAGGAGCAAGGGCTGTTCTGGGAATTGAGCCCAGGACCTTTCGCACCCTGAGCGAGAATCATGCCACTAGACCAAACAGCCAGTTGATAGAGGATGCCAATGACCCAAAGAATTCTCTGCATGCCAGTGACACTGCTCCCCATGGGTTGGCAGGGCTGAGTTACCAAAAAAGGGTCTTGTCCATTTTTGGTCCGGGCCCGTGGGCCCGTTGAGCCCGTGGGCCCGTGGGCCCGTGTGGTCGGTGTGGGCCAGTGTGGGCCGGAGTGGGCTGCGTGGCTGCTGTCCAGGCCAGTCTCTGGGAGTTGGCTTGGTAAGGTTGTTGGAGGGCAGGGCTCAAATTAGAGGGGTCCCAATTAGAGACGAAACTTCAGCTCGACTTTATCACACGTCACGTCATCTGGTGCTTCTGGAATTCCGGGTCTTGGACTCACCATCTTGAACTAATCATATCTGATGTGTTCCAGTGTTATTTTTGGACAATCAACTGTCTCTGCGGAAGGCCTCTAATTTTTTTGTGGCCTATGATGTGCTCAAGCTGTTTGTGCCATGTCTTTACCTTAGATGTTGAGGTAAATGTCTTTATGCACATGAATAAACATACGCATTTTTTCACAAAATATATATATATATATATCAAAGAATATATATATATATATATATATATATTTGTATAAGTGTATATTTGTAAAATGACAATATGCAAAGAATCGCAAATATATTCAGTTTTCTAGTCACATGTAGGCAATGTCAATGAGTAAGGGATACGTCATGTAGGTTAGTTATGTTCCGACACTTTAGACTTTGTATGTCGGTTCTGCGGTGACTAATGGAGCCACTGCAGAGTCCGGATTTTGCATGTTCCTCTTGTGGTACCCGGTTGAGTTCTTCGCGTGCAGTCACGGCGTCTGTTCTGTACCCACATGGGTGGGAGCAAAGGCAGCATCGGTCCAAGAGGTGTTTGAAATCCTCTTGCAGTTTATTTGGTAAGCGTGTGTGGCACAACTACGTGGCGGACAAGAACGGTCACTGGTTTCACTGGCGGTCCCCGCAAGCCATGGAATATTTTTTTCTTTCCCACACGTGGTGTGTTTCGACTTCGTGGTTGAGGCAGATCAGCCGTAGACTGGTGTGCTTTAGTTTGCAAGAGATGGTGAATTTTTTTGCATGCATTGCAGTGGAGAAGAGTGTTTCTTTTTATCTGTTTCATGTTTCCTTGATTGAACTTCAGCACGAGCAAGCCTTTTTGCATGACGTTGTCCCATAGGTATCAGTACGTTTCTTGGTACGGCGAAGCCAATGTTCACAAAGCAGACGCAATGTCTCGCGGTGTGGGAGATCTGGTACCATGCAAGGCATGGCAGAAAATATTCAAAGCATGGCTATATTGGCGCTTTGTCTCTCGGCGTGCCTATTTTCTTAGCGAGCTTGAGATTAAGCGTTTTTAAGGTTGAGGCTTGTCACAATTGCAAGAGCATTTTCTTTTCAAACGTAAATTTCTTGGAGGAAGATGAGGTGGTCTATAACATCTAATGTATTTGGAGTACTGGAGCTTGTCCATGCTTTTCAGTGAGGTTGCCCGGCTCTTGCAGTGTGCAGAAGAGGAACCATCCAAGTTCTCCAGCGGGGTTCCGCGTGTGAATCTATCCGCAGCCTTTGCTATCACTTTGTCGAAGGCATCCTGGTATGATGACTACATGTTCACGCGCCGAATTCGTGGAGCCCGTGAATTGTCGTTGGACACATCATGTGTGATTATGGATGGCAATATGAAGTTAAACGGCAGGTGCTGCGGCCGTCCGGTTGCGGAACTGACGCACAGTCCTGAACTTGGTTTGTTTACAGCATCTCCATGTTCGAAGAGTCCTTTGTTTGGCAAGAGACGTTGCCGTGATCATGACTGCAGTTTGCCCTTAAACGCTCCAGGAGCAGGGGAGGAGGTGGCAGTAGCGCACCGTCGTCGACGGGTACTGTCGTCAGTGGCGTCATCGTCGGGCTATGACTTGCTGCTGAAGCCCATTGACTACGTTTTAGCAGATAATGCGGCTGCGGTGGCCGGTCGTTGGGTGTCTTCGACGTCATGTACAGACAGACAAGTGCACGACTATTGGGGTTCGAAGGAAGTAGATGGCTTTGTTTATTTCAAAACTCCTGGCGCGGAGGTAGCATCCCTGACGTGCAACGCATCCAAAGAGGCCACGAAGGAGTACAAACGCTTGATCAGGCAAGGACGTCTAGGTGGTGTATTGGTTGGGTGCACTCGCGAGGGGTATATACTCCACATTGCTCCCTTTGTTGGGGCGGAGGCGCTTCCATTACGTTATTTCTTCATCGTTGCGCTGCGGTGCCTGGATGCAAGGTGGTTTCGTTTTTGTCTCAATGGCATCAGCCCCTTCTTGTTGTTGTTGTTGTTGTTGTTGTTGTTGTTCTGAAAATGATTTCTGTATTTTATTCTTAGGGTGATACAGATTAAAAGCAAGCAAGGTAAACTTGGAGAAGAATCAAAGTTTGGGTAAGGCATTTGTGTCTGCAGCCTGCAGGTGATTTATATGCATTTTCGAGAATACATTCAGGGGCAATGTATTTGTTTCATTGTGATGGGCGCATAGCAGAAGTGAGCTTTAAGTATAGTTACATCAAAATGTTTCACTTAGTAGACATTGTCAGAGAGTATTTTTTTGATACAGACATATCAGGGTGCAATTGATGTGAAAAGGACAGATATGCGTTTTTTTTCGTCATGATCTCTGACTGAGGCATCGTTTGGCGAACCTTTCTGCCGTGGTACACGATGATGCATGCCATGTTCTTCGCTACTCTTTGAAACGCCAGAACCATTCGCTGCTAGCAAAGCAAGTTTCAGAGCTGTCCTGGATCTTAGACCGCTTCCATGTCCGCGGTCATCGCGACAGTTGGTGTCTATCTCGGTGTCACCCAGATTTGTTTCCAGAGATCACACGCGGCATGAATACCAGCGTGTGTGAATCGATCAACCACATTATCGGCAGACACAAGTATGTATACAGGGTCATGTCTCCCGGTATTCGATATTTCTTCTTACAAGAAGTTGTTGAGAGCAGGAACACCTTGCAACACGCTGGAACGAAAAGGATGGGGGATGGGGATTGACTTGACGGTGTAGCAATTCCTGAACCATGGTCAAATGTGATGGAATGCGTGTTAGAAGTCGCTGATTGGGGCGAGTACTTCAGCTAGTGAATTTTATAGTAGAACGAACTGATCGTCCAAACATGGGCATTATGAACACCCCGTTCGTCAGACGAAATTGGTGTTCAGTTTTCAGGGTCAACTTCACGCTTTCATTATGTATACTCTGTGTTTTTGAGATTTCCATCCACGTTGTCGTAGCGCACACCTGCCCTGTGGCTACTAGAAGTATGTTATTGTTTCGGTGCGAACCTGCTATATCCTGCATTCCATGTGGTTGAATTCTGGGGAACAAGAATTTAGATTTGGATCACAGCAATCTTGCATTGAGAAATGCGAGACCGGTCTACCTTGTCAGTGGCGCCGTGTGAGATCTAGCTCAGCATTTGCCCCACAGGTTGTAATCATTGCTCCATGCGAATGATTATATAATCCGAGATATGTCTGTTTTTACCCAAAGGATTGGTGGGACTCATGTAGACATAATCTGATTCGCAACCACAGAAGGGTCTTGAAGTTCGCCACGGTTCATAGGATATGGTTTAAGTCCTTCTTGAGTCGCTGCAAAACTGTTGAAAAGGTAGTTTGATACATAAGATCAGAGCTGAGTGTTGTTTCGCCTGTGCCCTGTGATGTTGAAACTTGAAATGCACGTGCGTTTGTGGATTTTGGTTTCCTTGTGTAGCTGTGTAGCCTGAGTTGACGCAGGCAACGCATCCTCTGCCTGCGGACAGACTAGGCGGGACAGCGTTCATGGCTGGAGGAAGTACAGTGGAAGGACGTGAGCATGAGAGTGGCAGACAAAAGCATATCGGCATATCGTTAGCATGGTGCAGTAAATCAAAATCATATATTGGGGTCGGAGTCTCGCAGCTTGTGGTAGAAGCAAGAATGCTACATGAGACAGAGTATGGCTCAAATGGGGTTCTAGGTGTTGCTAGGTGTGTGCAATGGGCCGGTCATCATCTGACCATGTGGCTCAGCTAGTCGCATCACAAAGGCATGTTGAAAGAAAGTTTGAACCGGAAACCTTTTTCGGTCCCATCGGTGCTGCTGCTGTGAGAAGACTCCAGTGCGCGATCCAGTTGTCACGCTTACCCGTTTGGGGTCAGTCTGCAGGTCGCACTTCTACGCTGGCGGCATGGATCAAGTCGTGCTGTTTCTGGTGTTGTTGCCACAGTACATTGTTCTGAGCCTACATGAAGTCGCCCCAAAAGCTGTGTTCCGTTGGGAAGTGTGCATAAAAGTTGTATTATAGTAGTATACATAGTTAAGATCTGTAAGTACTGGACTTATATGTGGACTTATATGCACAGAACACATAGGTATACCGGTTCTATACACATACGTCTTGCTTTCCAAATGCATGCTGCATTGTGTTGATTTCTCCATGTTTTCTTGCAAGAGAACTTTTTGTGGTTAGCACAGTTAGCGCATCATAGTTGTGCGATGTAACAATCACAAATGTGTCGAGACTGCCTCTGAGAAGAGGCCTTTGATGTTTTGAGTCAAACAGAGCTGAAAGGAATTAGAGTTGCAAACCCCCTCACCTCTATCATATATCAGATTCATCCATTACACACACCGAACATGTTCGTACATACCTTGCATTCATACGAAGGTCACCCCTGCGAAATTGTCTACGATTTCATTTGCTATACTTAGAAAATTGCACCGACACTTCACAGGAAACTTCACAACAATGTCCACCAATTTCCTCCATTTCCACCCAAATGAATTTTTAGTGGCTGAAATGAATTTCAAGGCTCGTTGGAGGTTGCAGTCTTTTGACGTGCAAGCAGGTTTTCAGCGGTTCAAGTTGGATTGGGAACGGATTCCTGACTAGTTGTTTGTTGCATTTGATTTTTTTCACCTCAAAAAATTGCGCGCCCACTTCTTCTGGTTACCATTAAGGGCAACATGTAGAACTATATGAGCATGCGTCGAAGCCCTGGAGCATTGATTCATGATGTGTTTGGTATAGGATGCCAAAATCCGGCGCTGTCTTTGATTCATGCAAAGATTGTTTCAGCGTTAATGTGAACGATGCCCTAATAATCCCCAAAACCCCGAAAATTGAAAAATAGCTATGGGAAACCTCAAAAGTTCGATGGTGTTACGAGTTAACAAGGGTTGCTCACATGGTTGGAGCTGCGCAAAAATGGCAAGTCGGAACCCTGTCAGGTGCAACAAACGGAGCTAGCTTGAATGCATTTCCGGGGTCTGTGTCCCCCCTATCAGCTATGGTGCTGAACCTGGGGTTGGTTCAGACACGGAAATCGCAAATCACATCGGCGGTGCAGCAGGTTAGTGATGCAATCCAAGCCAGGTGCCGGCAGCGGCTCATGGCTCGTGAGGATGCGGACCAGAGGGCAAAGCTGTTGTCCTGCACACTGACATCTTTCACAGAGGCGGCCATGTGGGAAAGGTGCAGCTCAGATTGGCAGCAGTGCCCGACAGGGCAGGTCACAGGTCGGCTGCACTTTTCGACGCTCATGAATTTAGACGAAGGATACAAGTTTTTGAAGTACTTGGGCCTTGCTGCTAGCTTGAAAGGCGACACGCTTGTTCGCAGAAAGGGGGGTTGCAAAAGTTTTAACCATGATTGTTTCCACGGTGGCGTCTTGTCCATTTTTTGTCCGGATAATTGCCATTAGATTTCTCAGAGTACACCTGGAACGCAGACACACTATGCAAAAACCATACTTCATGTTTTAAGCAAAGCATTTGGATTTGGGCATTGATATATCCTAATCCCAGAAATGAGTTTCTTGCCCCCAGAAGAACTATTATCCTGACATGCAGGATCTGAAACTACCTTCGATGCGGCATCAGAGCTCAATCGGGTTCTTCAAACGGGCCGTTGCACTTTGCAATTCAAAAGCATTCCCAGTTTGGAAGAGAGTGGTAGACTGGTGAACCTCGCTGGCGTTGGAAACGCGCACCCCAGCGCGTTCTTTGATGTGATTAGCGGTGCCAGTGGCAGTCATCATGTAGCTACAGCAGAAAGATTCATCGTGGTCACTGGAAAGCCAGTAGAACCACATAGTTCTTTGGCTGAAGGCCTCGATCTACCGTCTACTTTCCGTCCCTATATCTGGGCACCATTACATGAGAGCATGCTGAATGACTTCGGACTCCCAGCTGAATGTATGCAGTTTGAATATGCGCAGAAGACTTTCGCGGAAGGTCCTCCTGAAGAAGATGATGTAGTTTCGGCAGAGCAAGGCCCTTTTGTCCCTAGCTGCAGGGGCTTTGTGGTGACGCTTGCAGATGGCGTGCAGACTCGGCTTCGGTACCGGGAGGTCCGTGACAGTGGGCATTTCTGGCGGCTTCCTGAGATCAGAGTTACGAACCGTGACATTCCGTTGCAGGCCCACGAGCAGGTGAGGTATCTAGAGAAGCACAATGCTTGAACAAAAACTTCCCTTTCCTGTCTTGTCAAAGTCCGACTAAGTCCGAGGCCTTGAGCTGTTTGGCTCACGAGACGTCGAGCAAATTGCGACACGTCTGTCTTTCCCGCCAATACACCGCTCACTTCATAAGCTTGAAAGCAATGCTTCACCACGATTCTTCACTGTTGCAAGGCTTGTTTGCACAAAGCAGCGGCCATGTTCTCCAGGGCTGAGCCATGAATAACCTGCACCCTTACATGGGGATAACACTGGATACTAGGGCCAGTCCATAGAAAGAAAGCTCGCTGTCGCCCTTGCTTGCCACTGCCACAGCAGAAGCATTGAATATGAAGCTTCTATACAAGAGTTTCTCGCAGCTGCTCATTCCCCCCGACTGTCCAATCTTTGCTTCCACTTTGGGTTTCATTTGCATGCAACATCCCAGGTCCATCTACTTTGGCGCCGCGTGCAGCAGAGCATTTGCAGTGGAGAAAAAAGTGCAATTTCCTTTATATTTTTTCGGAGCCAGTGAAATGCCAACACAGTTGTGGATAAATGTCCATCTTGAAATTAAGTAGGAAATCTGAATGACAGACAAGATGTGATTTCCACGGCATATCTCTTCACTGTTGCAAGGCTTGTTTGCACAAAGCAGCCATATTCTCCAGGGATGATCCATGAATAACCTGCGCCCTTACATGGGTATAGCATTAGAAAGAAAGCTCGCTGTCGCCCTTGCTTGCCACTGCCACATCAGAAGCATTGAATATATGAAGCTTCTATGCAAGAGTTTGTCGCAGCGCCGCCTGCAGATCTTTTGCCATGCCACATGATTCACAATGATGCTCATTCCCCTCCATCTCCGACTCCGACTGTCCAATCTGTGCTTCTTCACAGCAGCAGGAGCAGGGAAAAGGTCAGACGACTCTGCTCCCATTCGCAATTTCATGCGCAATGTGGCTCACAGTCCGAATGGCATGTCGGGAAGGCGACCACCTCTAGTATGCATGTGGATGTATTATGTCCATAGCAGGAAATCTGAATGTCAGACAAGATGTGATTCCCACGGTATATAGGAGTCTTGTCCGTGCAGAAGCAATGATCATCAAACTTCAATGTCCATACCGCACTGAAACATTGTACGCGCATTCTTCTGACATGGGAAAATGCGGCCTGCTTTCAACTGCCTCGTGGCACCTATACGCTCATGTTGCTGGGGTGGAGCTCTGGCCACCTGGATTCAAAATCAACACCACAATTTTCGCACATTCACTTGATGGTCGCTCCTCCGCTTCCACATCAAACCTTGTCATATGTTCTAAGTCTGACCCCTGGTCAGGTGGATGCCATGGCTAACCGCGTCCTCGATTATTTCGAAGAAGCACACAAGACCATTGATATGACGCCAGAAGCGCGCTCACTTTTCCTTGCCTACCAGGCCAGCTGGAATGTGCAAGCTGCTGTGAGGCGAGAGCATGAGCAAGGAGCCCGGTCGCCTCGGGACTGCCGCATGGCACCTCGGGGTTTTAGCCGCAGCAAGTCTGGTGTTCGAGGTAGCCACTGGAGATGTAGCTTGGCAGCCTGGGTCCCCGGACCTGTGTGTTGAAAGTCGCCACATTATGCGAGCGCACCGGCACGTGTGCCTGTCACACGATTTGATCAACATCTGGAGCGCCAAAGATGCAAGCCCAGAAGGCTTCTGCAGACCTGATCGTGGTCCTTTTGCATATGCCTTGTCCGCTGTCGAACGCTTACGCGCCGCAGCAGCAGCGGGCCCATTGCAAGCACCTCCTTTTGCCCCGACGCAGCAGGCTCCAGGAGAGGCCAGCGAAGCAGGTGTAGCTCAGATGGATGACATGGTGAAGCCGCCGGAAAAAGAGGCACAGAAGAAGCAAGTGTTGCAGCTAAACGATTCAGATGTTCCTTCATTGAAATGGGGCCTTGGACCGGATGGGAGTAGCGTCCAAGACCCTGTCATAGGACAGGTGGTTCATCCAGACCGAGTCATACTTCAGAAAACATTGATGCGTGGTGAAACGACTATCTACGGAAGGCTCGTCGCTGATTCCATTGCGGTGAAAATGAAAGCTCCAGGTCAGCAGACAGACAGTGGTGGTGCTAAGTATTCTCGGACCAGTCTCAAACTTAGTCATTGGAAAGCAGTAGTTTCTGAAGCAATGAAGCAAGAGCGCATCGGTGAGTTTATTGATGGCCCGGAGGAGGGAGGCAAAAAAGACCAACCTCGGCTTGTCTTACACCTACCTCCTAGTGACAATGAAAATGCAATCATTGAATTCCATAACAGGCTCATGAGATTATGTTGCATGCCATATGAAGCTCTGATGGAAAAAATCAGAAGCAAAGAGGGCAAGGTTCAGAAACCAAAAAAAAGCGGCGAACCCCCCAGCGAAGCTGTGGAGCCTCCAGAAGTTCAGCCAGCACGAAGTCAGTCTCTAGGTGTCTCAGGGTGTTGAGAGTTAATTGCAACACCATTTTGGTTTGCTGCACAGTCACCAATTTGATTCATGTCAACGGGTTGCCGGGTAGCCAGGCTTAAAACTCTGAATGTCAAGAGTTGCTTGGCACTTTGGCCTGAAGTATTCAGTGGAGATTTGTTACAGCAACACAAACGGAAGTCGTTCAAGAAAGTGTGTTCGGTAATTCAATTTCAAATTTTCTGATAATAAATTTGGAACAGGGGTGCTACGAAGGCCAGGTAGATGCCGTTGAGTTTCACAATTGCAACACCATTTTGGTTTGCTGCACAGCCACCAATTTGATTCATGTCAACGGGTTGCCGGGTAGCCAGGCTTAAAACTCTGAATGTCAAGAGTTGCTTGGCACTTTGGCCTGAAGTATTCAGTGGAGATTTGTTACAGCAACACAGACGGTAGTCGTTCAAGAAAATGTGTTTGGTAATTCAATTTCAAATTTTCTGATAATAAATTTTGGAACAGGGGTGCTAGGAAGGCCAGGTAGATGCCGTTGAGTTTCACCTTTGCTTGCCACGTGATGCCACCACGAAGTCAAACAGGGTTCCACCGTTTGCGCACGTTGGACAAAGCGTGGGATTGAGAAGCTGGGATGTTGACCGCTAGGTGGAGGCCCACCCCAAATGACACGTACCTACTTGGAGGATCATCCCAGTTAGTAAGTGGTTAGTAACTTTTATGTACAGGCCATTTAGGCCGTTTATAAGGGAATAACCACAGTTAGGGGACTTACTAAGCATGGTTATTAACCACTTACTAACTGGGATGATCCTCCAATCTCACCTTCTCTACTTGGGCTTTCAGTGGTGCAGGGCATACTTCTACTAAACCTTCACCCTGAACTACTTAACAACTTCACCTAAAGTGCCTAAGCACTTCCCCAAGAATGTTCTGAGTTACCAATCTCACCTTCTCTACTTGGGCTTTCAGTGGCGCAGGGCATACTTCTACTAAACCTTCACCCTGAACTACTTAAAACAACTTCACCTAAAGTGCCTAAGCACTTCTTCAGGAATGTCCTGAGTTACCAAACTCATTCTCTATATATTAGGCTTTCAGCGCTTGCTCTGCTTGTACAGCACCACCTGGCAGTGGTGCCCACATGATCCTGCTGAAGCACTGTGTCAGCTATGGGGTTCGAGCCCATGCGCACTTGCGTGCAGTGGATCTTACGTCCACCCCCTTAACCACTCGGGCAAACTGACTTCTGCCTCCTGTGGACCTGCAGCAGCATTCCATGTCGCTCACTTTGTTTTTTTCCAGCTTGGCTCACTGGCTAGCGCTGTACCAGGAATGCTCTAGGTTACCAAGCCAAGCACCTGTGCTTGTGCAGCACCAACAGTACCTGGATCCTGGACCAAGTTCAAGGCCCCACATACAGTGCCCAACTCCTACTACAAGGCAGGAGCAAGGGCTGTTCTGGGAACTGAGCCCAGGGCCTTTCGCACCCTGAGCGAGACTCATGCCACTAGACCAAACAGCCAGTTGATAGAGGATGCCAATGACCCAAAGAATTCTCTGCATGCCAGTGACACTGCTCCCCATGCTGCCGCGGAGCGGGTTGGCAGGGCTGAGTTACCAAAAAGGCATACTTCTACTAAACTCTCACCCTGAACTACTTAACAACTTCACCTAAAGTGCCTAAGCACTTCCCCAGGAATGTGCAGGGCATACTTCTACTAAACCTTCACCCTGAACTACTTAACAACTTCACCTAGAG